>SJYC01082219.1:0-29053 GCA_006408675.1 Madoqua kirkii | reverse complement strand
TAGTTGAACATTCTTTGGCATTGCATTTCTTTGGGATTGAAATGAAAACTGACCTTTTCTTTTTTTTCTTTTTTTTTTAAATTTTACTTTACAATACTGTATTGGTTTTGCCATACATCAACATGAATCCACCATGGGTATACATGAGTTCCCAATCCTGAACCCACCTCCTTCCCCATCTCTCTGGGTCATCCCAGTGCACCAGCCCCAAGCATCCTGTATCCTGCATCGAACCTAGACTGACAGTTCATTTCTTACATGATATTATACATGTTTCAATGCCATTCTCCCAAATCACCCCACCCTCTCCCTCTCCCACAGAGTCCAAAAGTCTGTTCTATATATCTATGTCTCTTTTGCTGTCTCGCATACAGGGTTATCGTTACCATCTTTCTAAATTCCACAGATATGTGTTAGTATACTGTATTGGTATTTTTCTTTCTGGCTTACTTCATTCTGTATAATTGGCTCCAGTTTCATCATCTCATTAAAACGGATTCAAATGTATTCTTTTTAAAGGCTGAGGAATACTCCATTGTGTATATGTACCACAGCTTGCTTATCCATTTGTCTGCTGATGGACATCTAGGTTGCTTCCATGTCCTGGCTATTATAAACAGTGCTGTGATGAACATTGGGGTACATGTGTCTCTTTCAATTCTGGTTTCCTCTGTGTATATGCCCAGCAGTGGGATTGCTGGGTCATAAGGCAGTTCTATTTCCAGTTTTTTAAGGAATCTCCACACTGTTCTCCATAGTGGCTGTACTAGTTTGCGTTCCTGCCAACAATGTAAGAGGATTCCCTTTTCTCCACACCCTCTCCAGCATTGAAAACTGACCTTTTCCAGTCCTGTGGCCACTGCTGAGTTTTCCAGATTTGCTGGCATATTGAGTGCAGCACTTTAACAGCATCATCTTTTAGGATTTGAAATAGCTCAACTGGAATTCCTTTACCTCCACTAGCTTTGTTCATAGTGATGCTTTCCTAAGGCCCACTTGACTTCACATTCCAGGATATCTGACTCTAGGTGAGTGATCACACCATTATGGTTATCTGGGTCATGAAGATCTTTTTTATATAGTTCTTCTGTGTATTCTTGCCACCTCTTCATTAAACACATATTTTCTACTGTTTGTCAGGAAAGTGTGAACTATGGTTATGTAGCAGTGAGTAAGACTAGTCTCCCGTTTATCCTTTCACCATAGACAGTCATGGTGAGTTAAGGTAGATTTTGATAAATTTAAGGGGATGTTCAGGTGCTGTAGTAGCATTAGGCAGGAAAATCAAACCTGGCCAAGGGGGTCACTTCTATCCTTTGTTTTTTTGTCTAAAAAACTGAGAAAAATTTCTACCCTTGTAGACAACTCAGGAATGATAGTAAAATTTTCTCACCGTAAAAATTTTGAAACAAGGAAATAAGATTGTCCCATGGGTATATTACACTAATCAGTCTTTAGAGACAATAACTAAAGATCATGATTCAAATAAAAATATAACTTTATCAGAGAACAGAAAAATGACATACAGAGAAAGGCAGGGCTCATCCATACTCTGTTCTTAGCAATGTCTTTGGACCAAGGCACCCAAGGACCAAAGGATGTTTCTTAACTCAGTGTTTCTCAAATTGTGATATATATAATATGCACCCCAAGAACTTGTTAAACTGAACATTCAAATACAGCAACTCTGGAGTGGATCGAGAGGCCTGCATTTCTAAGCAGCTCCCTGGTGATGCCAGAAGTCTTAGCCTGTGGATCCCGCTTTGACCAGCCAGAGCCTGGTTGATCCCAGTAGCAGGTGTAGTATTCTTGTGGAGAGAGATATCTGGGGATTACAGCTAGCCTGGCCACCTAATCAAACTACGAAAATCAGTGGTCCACAGGCTGACGCTGCTCCGTGGTCACATGAGAAAACTCAGGACTGTTCAGTGAGTGGTTAAAAAAGCTAATTTCTTTCCATTTTAAGCTTATGAGATCTTTATGTATTTTTAAATTAATGATAGTAAGCTTTTTAAAGATCTTACTTGATGGAATATGAAATTGACAACACTGTATTGATATTAAAATCTTTGGGGATTTTACAGGTCTGTGAAATCAAAATCTGAAATTGCTGATATAACTCTCTGGGTCATGGGCCATCTTTTACAATGGGATGTCCCCACTGGGGGAAGAGAGAACACTAGAGAATGTAATGGTCTGGCTCACTTGGCATTTATTCCTCATTGCTGTTAAGTTGGTGCCTGTGTTGGCTACTTCAGACTTGTGCATTTGAGTTGTGTTAGCATGAGTCAGACTCCCGAGTTCAGACATCGGTCAGGATCAAATCTCTGAGCCTTCAGAGTGGGAGGTGGGCCCTGGTGAATTCTTCAGAGTCACTGTCACCTTGTGAGGTCTCTGGAAGCCTGCCAGCCAGCCTCTCTGGCACCACTCCCGTTTCTGCATCTCTTGCCCCTCCCACTCTTAGGTTATATAGACCACAGATGTATTATTTACACACTTTAGAAAAGCAGTACACATTAGGTTAGTGTTTGAAGAATCTCCCTTCTCTTGGGAAAGCTATGCTTTTTACTGACCTCTGGTTTTCTTTGGTTCAATGTAAACACAGAGTAAGTCAGAAATCTGTAAACCAGCACAGGGAAATATCAGTTATACCAGTCTTTACTGGGAAGATATGCAAGATGGGGAAATTACAAGCATTACTTGCCGAACTTATTTAACCATGAAATCAACCCTCCACTTTTATTTTCCAAGGCATCTTGGGGATAACACTTAACAGAATGCACTTGGGAAACCGTGCTCGTTATAAACCAGGGGTTCCCAACTCAGGACAGTTTTGATCCCCAAGGGACATTTGGACAGCATCTGTAGACATTTTGGTGGTCAAACTCAGGGGTGCTATCAGTATTTAGGAGGTAGAAACCAGCTACTGCTGCTGCTGCTGCTAAGTCGCATCAGTAGTGTCCAACTCTGTGCGACCCCATAGACGGCAGCCCACTGGGCTCCGCCATCCCTGGGATTCTCCAGGCAAGAACACTAGAGTCGGTTGCCATTTCCTCTCCAACGCGTGAAAGTGAAAAGTGAAAGTGAAGTTGCTCAGTCTTGTCTGACTCAGCGACCCCATAGACTGCAGCATACCAGGCTCCTCCGTCCATGGGAGTTTCCAGGCAAGAGTACTGGAGTGGAATGCCATTGCCTTCTCCAGTAGAAACCAGAGAGACTGCTAAACATCCTGTAATGTATAGAACAAGCCCCCAGGGCAAAGAATTATCTGGCCCCAAATGTCCATGTGGAGGTTGAGAAAGCTTGGTCTAATCTAGTGTTTCCAAAACGTCCTGGCATCTTTGTTAAGTGGTTCAGTTTTTTAAAACTCCTTCCACTGAGAGATTCTAGCTCACTGGGTCTAGGATAGGGTCATGAGTGAGAACACCAGAGAATTGTTTTTAGGGAAATTTGATCATCTCAGGTCAGCTGGGAGAAGAGTATTAAGCTTCATTTAGAACAGTCGTTCTCAAACTCGAGGTTGTATCAGAATCACATGGAGAGCTTATTAAAACAAGACTTCTAGACCACCTCAAGAGTTTCTGATTCAGCAGGTCTACCATGAGTCCCAAGATTTGGCTTTCTAACAGGTTTGCAAGGGATGCTCATGCAGCTGGTCTGGGGGCCTCACTTTGGGAACAACTGGTTTAAGGGATTTCTTCTCCTGCAGGTGGGGATGCCTCCATCATTCCAATGCTTGAGTTTGAAGATCAGCCTTGCTGTCCTGTCAGTAGAGATTGGGCCAGTAACCCATCAGGAGAAACTAGTGAGAACCTAGAAGCTCCTGAAGATAAAAGGAAATGTGAAGACCCAGAAAGTCCTGTGACTAAAAAAATTAGGCTGGAGCCCAGGACTGCTGGTGGTACAGCTCACCGTCAGAGTTTTGGCAGTCAGGAAAGGGGCACACATCTACCAAATGTCAGTAGCTCTAATCTCACGGCAGAGGAACTGGCCAGTGTCACTGGAATGACCCCTAGTGGTGCCCAAGTGGTGGACGTTCATAGAACTGGAGCCAAGTGTGTGCCTGGAGAAGCTGGAGACTCAGGGAAGCCTGGTGCTGCGTATCACCGGGTGGGGCTGCTCCGAGTGAAGCCGGGCCGGGGGGACAGGACTTGCTCCATGTCCTGCAGCGACAAGCTGGCACGGTGGAACATCCTCGGGTGCCAGGGGGCTCTGCTGATGCACTTCCTAGAGGAACCCATCTACCTGTCAGCTGTGGTCATTGGAAAGTGTCCCTACAGCCAGGAGGCCATGCAGAGAGCATTGATCGGGAGGTGAGAGGGCAGGGGCACCGTCTTGCCAAGAAACGGTCTAGGGCTATGTGCACAGGGCCTTGAAAGTGGGTACAGACGTAGAAAAAGTTAGGGTTTGTCCTAAGGGAGTGACTAAGAAACCACTCAAACGTTCGTTTTGTGTACACTAATTAAGAAAAGAAAAGGAAACCACAGAAGTGGCCAGTTATAGAAGATTGTGATTGTTTTTTACAACTAATACTGACAAGAATTAAACATGGAAAAATGCTCATAATGTTTAAAGAGCAATTTACAAGGTAAGATGAATTCATGTAAGTCTTAAAGTATATTATGTCCATAGGAAAAAAAAATATAGAAAGATATATACCAAGGTATTAATACGATTACCTCTGAGTTGTGGTATTATGGGTGATTTTTTTTTCTTCTTTATGATTACTCTTTTTTTTTTTTTGCAGTGCACATAGTTTGCTATTGTTACGTTTAAGAACACTCAAACATTCGTGTTAATTTTTGAAAAGAAAAAAGATGAAGGATGACCACCCAAGTGTGATCTCCCTAAAGAAGGGTGGCCACACCTGATTCCTGCCATAGTACCGAGGGCCGAATACAGCCAGGGCCTGGGGAACCTGGGCGCTCTTGTCAAATGCACTCTCCTAAAGCCAGCTCTTGGGAGCAGTGCCAGGATATGACCCACTAATTCCACTCCCAAGTACATACCCAAAAGGAATGAGGACATGCATCTACATAAAGGCTGTGCATGAGTGTTCAGAGCAACGTTAGTCATACTACCCTAAAAGTGAAATGACCCAAATGTCCATCAGCTGCTCAACAGATCAATCAAAGATGGTAGCTCCCTGTAGTGGATGTTAGCCTCAAAAAGGGGTAGAGTCTGATACATGTCACAGCAGGGATGAACCTTGAAACCTTACGCCAAGTGGAAGAAGCCACACGTATGATTTCATGGACTGAAATGTCCGAAGTAGGCGAATCCAGAGAAGGTAGATTCATGGGCGCCAGGGGCTGGAGAAGGAGACAGGGAGTTACTGCTGTTAGGGAGTGACTGGGATTTCTCTCTGGCTGATGGAAATGTTAGATTTTGGTGCCTGCTGCACAACTCTGTGACTAAAAGCACAGAATTATAGCTTGAAATGGGTGAGTTTTATGGTATATAAACTTATACCAATAAAGATGCTAAGGGGGAGAAAAGGCAATCCTAGCCACGGTGCCCAAGGCAGTTTCTCTGTTTTCCATGTTTGCTTGATTCTGAGACTGTAAGTTGCTGTCTACTCAGTTCTAGACCCACTTCATGTTGGCATCTACTTTGTGTGAAATAGAAAAAAATGAAGTTTTATATTACAGAATAATTACGGTTTCTGTTATATTTGAATGACTTCTTAGGAAGCTACTGCCAACAGGTTAATATTTCTGCTTAACGTCTTCAAATCTTTCAAACCCATTACAAGGAATAGAGTTTGGTGCTGCTGAAGCCCCTGAGGGACGGTGGTAAGTTCATAGCTTCACTTCAGAGTGACGGAAGTGGTTTTCCCTCACTCGTAAGGCTCAGAGGATCTAGGTTCTGTTCTGTCACTACCTCCTATACCATCCCCATAAATAAACAAGCACACCTTCTAAAGCTTTTGCCTCTTGCTGAGACGTGGGTGGTGATGTGGTGCTCAGCCCTAGATATTCTCTCTGTTGAGGAGTGAGCCAAATTTCATGCGTTTTCCCTCACATTTAGGTGTCAGAACGTCTCAGCTCTGCCAGAAGGCTTTGGAGTTCAAGAAGTGAAAATACAGCAGTCAGACTTACTGTTTGAGCAGAGCCGCTGTGCAGTGCAGATGAGAAAGGCTGACAGCCCAGGCCGGCTTGTTCCTTGTGGGGCAGGTGAGGGGTCCAGGTTCCACTTGCTCTGGAGTCACCTGTCCCCAGGCTGTAGAGTGGCCTGGGAGACCCTCCATCCTCCCAGCCTGGGGTAGCACTTTCCCACACAAGTTGCAATAACATGGGCTCAGAAGACACCCACAGTGGGTCAGGATCATGCTGTGTGACCCTGGGCAGCTTGTTCTCCCTTGGCCTCAGTTTCTTCATCTTCAGATAAGAATTTGTCATTTATTTGTCAGAGTTGTTATGAGGAATAAATGAGAGAGATTTTTTTCATGCATTTGCTGCATGTCCAGCATATAGTAAGTGTTTTAACGATTGTGAGCCCTGATGGTGATGATGATGAAGAATTGTGAGATACTTTATACTCTTGTACTCCAGAGGGCAGGTGTCAGAGTGACGACCGCTGTCTCTGACATCATATCCGACTGTCATGGGTCTGCAGTGGTAGGGAAATATTCTTACTAAAATACCTCTGACATTTACGGAAAACTGAACACCTCTAACCCCAGAATCTTACCTTTTCCTAGCCATCAGCTGGAGTGCAGTCCCTGAGCAGCCCCTGGATGTCACCGCCAATGGCTTTCCCCAGGGGACAACAAAGAAAGGAATCGGACGCCTTCAGGCCAGGTACAGAATCCTGGGGCAGGTGGTGTGGCAGTGTGTTCACACCTCACCACCCTCCGATTCCAGAACATTTCCATCCCCACAGAAAGAGCCCCCACACCCAGGAGCAGTCCCTCCCCTCCAGTTCTCTCGCCCTTGGCGCCCACAGGTCTACTTTCTGTTGTTATGGATTTACCTGTTCTAGACTTTTCTCTACATGAAATCATACAATATGTGGCTTCTTTCACTTAACATGAGGTTTTCAAGCTTCATCCATTCCATCGTATGGATATACCGGTTTGGAGGGGGCCGCTGGTGTTTTTAATTTTTATTTTTTGGCTGCACAACTTGTAAGATCTCAGCTCCCTGACTGGGATCAAACCCTGGCCCCTGTAATGGAAATGCAGAGTCCCAACCACAGACCACCAGGGAATTCCCTGGGTATACCAGGTTTTTAATCTGGTCCATTGATGGTTATTTTACTTTGGGGGTATATGAATAATAATTCTGCCCTGAACATTCAGAATGCAAGCTTTTGGGTGGACATTTGTTTTCAGTTCTCTTGCATATACTTGGAGTGGGATTGCTGGGTCATGGGATAACTTTAACTTTTGAGGAACTGCCAGACTGTTTTACATAATAGCTGCAACATTTTAGACTTCCATCAGCAGTATATGAGAATGTCATTTATCCCACATCCTTTCCAACACTTGTTTTTACCTATCTTTTATTGTAACCATTGAATGTGAAGTTCTGTTTCATTATGGATTTGATTTGCATTTCTCTAGTAACTAATGATGTTGAGCATCTTTTCCTATATAGCCAATTGTGTATCTTCTTTAAAGAAATACCTAGTCAGATCTTTTGCCCACTTTTAAAATCAGCTCATCTATTGTTGATTTGCAAGATTTCCTCGTATATTCTGGGTATGAACCCTTTATCAGCTATATATTTCAAATATTTTCTATAATTCTGTGGATTGTCTTTCATTTTTTTAAGTGTTCTTTAAAGCAGAAAAGTTTTCTGTTTTGAGGAAGTCCATCTTTTCTACTTTTTATTTCATGGTTTGTGCTTTTAGTGTCATAAAAGTCTGTAGTATAATCCACGGTCACAAATGTTTACCTAGGATTTTCTTCTCATGGTTTTAGCTTTTATGTTTAGGACTGTAATCTATTTTGATTTAGTTTTTATAAGGTATGAGGTAGGGATCCAGCTTTATTCTTTTGTATGTGGATGTCCTTGTCCCAGCATCATTTCTTGGAAAGGCTGTTCTTTCCTCTTGTTGTTTACTTACTCAGTCGTGTCTGACTCTCTGCAACCCCATGGACTGCAGCACGCCTGGCTTCCCTGTCCTTCGTCATCTCCCAGAGCTTGCTCAAAGTCGTGTCCATCAAGTCGGTGATGCCATCCAACCATCTCATCCTCTGTCATCCCCTTCTCCTCCTGCCTTCTATCTTTCCCAGCACTAGGGTCGTTTCCAGTGAATCAGCTTTTCCCATCAGGTGGCCAAAGTGTTGGAGTTTCAGCTTCAGTATCAGTCCTTCCAGTGAATATTCAGGACTGATCTCCTTTAGGATGGACTGGTTGGATCTCCTTGCAGTCCAAGGGGCTCTCCAGAGCCTTTTCCAACACCATAGTTCAAAAGCATCAATTCTTCGGCACTCAGCTCTCTTTATGGTCCAACTCTGACATCCATACATGACTACTGGAGAAACCATAGCCTTGACTAGATGGACCTTTGTTGGCAAAGTAATGTCTCAGTGTGTAGTAATGTACAAGTGTGTTGATATCTGTATGAACCTCGGTGTGTTCATATCTGTAAGACAGATATGGCTTCATAAGACTGAGGCCTCAGAGTTAGGGCCTCAGTATGTTCGTATTTCTAAGACGAGGATACTGGAGAAGGCAATCTGAGGTTTCTGTCGTATTGTGGCTGTCTCTCCATTTAGAAGGCAGACTTCATATAGAAGGAAGTTCATAGTGGAAGGAGTAGAAGCTCTGCAGTTCAAGAGACTGATGTTTAATTCCAGGCTCCTTTGCCCCAGTAATTGAGCAAATTACTTTACCTCTCTGAGCCCGAGTTTCCCCAACAATAAAACAAGGGCAGCTCTGAGTATCGATCACCCAGGAATGTGAAAATTGAGAGAGAGTGCCTCTAACACGGTGCAGGGCTTTCAGTAGACTTCTTGTTAAGATAGATGCCCCTTTCAGTCAAAAAATGAAGTTGCATGTTATGTTTGAAAGAATCAGTTGCTTTAATTCTAAAGACTGACCACTGCAGGGGAGAGAGGGTTTCCTCACTTTTCATTCCCGAGTGCCCTCCTGGGATTCGTTTTAGAATGATCTGGAATACAAACTCAAGACTGAGATGTTAGAAGCATTTAGAATTCTAGTGCAGTACTCAAAGGTAATATTTTTATACCTTTTTAAAATTAATTTTTATTGTAGTACAGTTTTACAATGTTGCGTTTGTTTCTGCTGTACAGCAAAGTGAATCAGTTATAGATATGCAAGTATTCCCTCTGTTTTAGACTTCCTTCCCGTTTAGGTCGCCACAGAGCACTGAGGAGAGGTCCTCGCGCTGGACAACAGGTTCTCATCACTTTTATACATCTGTTGTTGTTTAGCTGCTAAGTCATGTCCAACTCTTTTGTGACTCCATGGACTGTAGCCCACCGGGCTCCTCTGTCCTTGGGACTTCCCAGGCAGGAATGCTGGAGTGGGTGGCATTTCCTTCTCCATTTTTATAAATAGTAGTGTATATACATCAATCCCAATCTCCCAACTGATTCCACGCCTCCCTTCCCCCTCTTGGTATCCATAAGTTTGTTTTCTCTATATCTGTGTCTTTATTTCTGGTTTGCAGATAAACTCATCTGTACCATTTTTCTAGATTCCACATGTAAGCAGTATTACACAGTATTTGTTTTTCTCTTTCTGACTTACTTCACTCTGTATGACAGTTTCTTAGTCTATCCATGTCTCTGCAGATAGCACCATTTCATTCCTTTTTATGGCTGAGTAACACTCCTTTATATATAGGTGCCACATCTTTATCCATTCCTCTGCCGATGGACATTGGGAGTGCTTCCACGTCCTGGCTGTTGTAAATAGTGCTGCAGTGAGCACTGGGGTGTGTGTGTCTTTTTGAGTTATGGTTTTCTCTGGCTATATGCCCAGGAGTAGGATTGCTAGATCATATGGTAGTCCTGCTTTCAGTTTTTTGAGAAACCTCTAAACTATTCTCCATAGTGGCTATATCAGTTTACATCCCACCAACAGTATAGGAGGGCTCCCTTTTTTCCACATCCTCTCCAGCATTTATTGCTTGTAGATTTTTTGATGATGGCCATTCTGATTGGTGGGAGGTGACACCTCATTGTAATTTTGATTTGCATCTCTCTAGTAATAAATGATGCTGGGAAATTTTTTCATATGTTTGTTGGCTATCTCTATGATAGCCAACAAACACTTGAAAGGGTAGTGTTTAAGTCTTTGTGTTCATTGCAAACAAGGAGATAATAACAGGAATCAGATAAAGGACCCTCATTTTCCGAAAGCTTAATTTTACTGTTTGCCCCAAAGTGGCAAATCCTTTTAAATTATCTTTGCTCTGAAGAGGCATATCCTCTTTCCATCCCATATGAGCTACCACAGCATCCTGGAGAGATCATTACATGGCTCATTGGATTATAAAGAGAAGGATAAGAGAGTAAACAAAGTGTGTCTAAGTGTGTTAGAACAAAATAGGCCTAGGTTGAACGTGAATGTGTGATCTTCAAAAAAAGTTATGTATATATGTATAGCTTTCCTGGATCTTTGATGCACCAATCAGCAACGTTAACCACCTCACCAGGGAGACGTTAACATCTAAGAAAGTAATCCTCCCTTATAAAAGGAACTAGGGTTTATTGGAATATAGCGTCTAGCAGTCACCAAGATGGTTTTGCTCCACAGATGACATTAATGGTTATTGTTGGGTGAGTCTCTTTGACAGAGAAGTTATTAGTGTAGTCACTCTGTTCTGTTGTTGGACAAGTCTTGAGAAAGGTCTTATTTCTGTGGAGGGAGATCTTTTCCAGCAAAGGAGAGATTCCCAATGTATCTTTAAAGATGTAACACCTAAACATTACTCATGAGGTGACTTAGACCAAAAGCACTCATAAGAGAAAGTACCATTTGGTACCCCAGAAGGAAGAATGTCGAAAACATTTGCAGATCTGTTCTCAAAACGCTGCTGAGCTCTCCGTCACTGATGGCTTCTCACGGTGATGCTAGAGGCCTCGACGTTTCACCACAGCGCTGGTGGTAAGCAGAATCCAGCTGACTCCTTCCTGTGAGCTTTAAGTGATATGTTTCTTTAATGAACCTTGAGTGGATCCCTTCTCCAGACTACAGAGCATGGCATGGTTGATTGCTGAGGCTTCTTGTTCTTGTGAATGAAATTCTTTGACATATTTCATTAATGTTCTGTAATTATATAGCCAGATGTTCTTTCATAGTTGTACATCAGCAGCCACTGGGCTTTAGCAAAAATCTCACTGGCTCTCCTATCAGTATTTCAAAGGAAAACAGCATCTGGGGCAAGATATTAGCTTATTTTTTGTATTCCTCTTTTGCTGATTCTGGGTAATGTGGGCAGTGGAAATGTTGGCTCTGTAAGACTCTCTAGACATCCTGAAAATATGTGGTCATGTCACCAAAAATGGTTGCAGACTCTTAAATCTAGAAATGAAATCTTTGATTCTAGGTAACAGTGAGCATATCACTTACCTACCTGAAAGCATACATGCAATAAAGCATAAACAATGTTTGTTTTTAACTGGGTAAAACCAACCATGATATAGTATGAATTATCTGAAAAAAATTTCTCAATCTTCCCTTTTTTGAGGGTCATGAACTTCTGGCTTTACTCTTAATATGTTTCTGTTAGCTATGTAAACTTCATTCTCTCTCTTTTTATGTTTAGGCCTAGAAAGCACAGGGAGCTGCCAGTGACAGCCTCATTTCTTTGTCCTGTATGAGATTTTTCCAGGACCATCACTTCGCTGCTAGAATCATTTCTCTCTACAGTGCCCTGGTTCTGTTACAGGAGAATAATGTTAGCACCTGAAATCTGTGTTCAAAGCATCCATGTTTAATTGTTTCTTACAAGTCTTTAAGTGTTAGGTTGATCTAGCTAGTTGGTATGCCAGTGAATGAACTAGGCAAAGTATTATGGGAAGCTGTGAGGCTTGGCTAAAAGTAATTTATTAATTGTCTAATCAGTCAGTAGGAATTAGTCAGCATTATTCACACTTAGACTTCTGGATGAATAAAAGATTTACAGTTGCCTTTGTTGACCACCCTTTGGATATATTTTCACTAATACTGAACAGATTATTTTGTTCTTGAGTAATAATTTTCAGTTCTAATGCAATCCTATATATACTTGCCCTGTATTTTGATTCTGTAATTTAAGTTCAATTTCAGGGGATTGGTATTTCAATCTGACAGTTCTTACTTAATGGCAGCTTTAGCTCCAGCTCCTTATTAGCTCTACCAGCCCACTTTATTGAGTGGAAAAAATATGAGCACTTTGAGCTACAGGAATTTCACTTATCTGACATCTTTCTGGTACACCCGCCATGACCCAATACATGGTAATGTATAAAAGGCTCTCATGCAATACAAGCTCCCTGTCAGAGAAACTCATTTTATTTTCTTTATAGAAAAAGAAACTTATAGTAATTTTATTGAAATCTATGTTTTAAGTGAATACATATCAAACTTAGGATATTTTATGTATGTTGTCTCTTTCTGGGCATTCTGTTCTATTCCACTGGTCTGTTTTTCCCTACACCAAAACCGTACTCTTAATTACCATAGCTTTATAATAAGATGATATCTGTAAGGGGAAAAGTCTCCTTGCTCTGTCTTTCAAGAATGTCTCAGCTTTTCTTAGACTTTAAATCTAAAGATCAATTTGGGGAGATTTGACGTCTTTCATTGTTAAGTCTTCAGACCAGGAATATGGTGTTTATCTCTCTATATAATGCTGGTGCCAAATTGGCAGTTGTGCCCCAAATCTAAAATAGTTTTGAAAGTTCACTTATTTAGGTCTTCTTATATATATATATTTCAGTAAAGTTTTATGATTTTTCACATCTTTTATTAGATTTATTTCTTGATGTTGTATTCGTTTTCTGTTGCTGTATAACAAATAACACCCTCACCCCATGGCAGGGTAGGGAAGCATACCTTAGTGGCTGAAAACAACAATTAACATCATTTTACAGTCTCTGTGGTTCAGGAATTTGGGAGGAGCTTAGCTGGATAATTCTGACTCAGGGGCTCATGAGGTTGCACTCTCTTATGTCAGCCAGCATTGCAGTCCTCGGAAGCTTGACTGGGGCTGGAGGATCCAGTTTCCAGTAGCTCTCTCATGTGACTGCCAGGTCAGAGCTGGCTGGCTGTTGGCAGGAGGCCTCAGTTCCTCTCAGCCTGGGTCTCCATGATGCTACAGATATTCATACAGTGTGGTGGCTGGTTCCCCTCCACTGAGAGAATGCATCCCAAGAGAGCAGGGCAGAAGCCACAGAGTCTTTTATGAGTAGCCTCAGAAGTCACACTCTAGCTCAGTCTTCTAATGGTTATTGGTGTCAGCCCTGTTCTACGTGGGGTGGCATTGCATAAGGGCTTGAATGCCAGGAGGCAAGAATCACCATTCAGAGATTGCTACCACTGATGCTATTTAAGTCATTTCCTTTATTTCATTTTCTGGTCATTGCTACTGCAATCAATGTCTATTTTGTTTATTTCTCTCTTAAAATAATGTATCCAGCAACATTGCTAACTCTTACTATTCTACTAATATATGTATGAATTCTTTTAAAATTTTTTAATGTAGACTATCTTTTGCAAATAGTATTTCCTTTCCAAGTTTCCACTCCTTTTCTTTTATTTTTTTCTTACTTACTGTGCTAACCAGAAGTGACAGTATCACAATCATCTCTAAATAATGTCTTCAGTTTTTGCTTTTCAATCTTTATTCCTTTTCTTGTCTTACTAGCCAGACCTTCTGTATAACATTGGATAAAAGCAGTGATAGCAAGTATCCCTCTATCATTCTTGATTTTAAGAACATGTATCAACTGTAAGATTTTTATAGATACGCTTTATGAATTTAAATACTACCTTTCCTAGTCCTAGTTTGCTAAAAGGTTTTATATCACTCAGTGGATGTTGGATTATAACAAATGCACTTTCTGTGCATATTTCCCTCATAGTACTTATAGTACTTTTCTCCTTTGGTCTGTTAATGAGATCCATTAGTTTTGGGGTTGTGGTGTTTGTTTGTTTGTTTGTTTTCATGTTAAAGCAGCCTACTTCCCTAGAGGTCCAGTGATTAGGACTCTGGCTTCCCTGTGGCTCAGCTGGTAAAGAACCTGCCTGCGATGCGGGAGACCTGGGTTCAGTCCCTGGATTGGGAAGATCCCCTGGAGGAGGGAAAGGCTACCCACTCCAGTATTCTGGCCTGGAGAATTCCATGGACCATGTAGTCCATGGGGTTGCAAAGAGTCAGACACAACTGAGCTACTTTCACTTCACTTCACTGCTGTGGGCCTGGGTTCAATCCTTGGTCTGG
This sequence comes from Madoqua kirkii, assembly GCA_006408675.1. Lineage (NCBI taxonomy): Eukaryota > Metazoa > Chordata > Mammalia > Artiodactyla > Bovidae > Madoqua > Madoqua kirkii. Next base: position 14,647 of record SJYC01082219.1, on the reverse strand, counting down.
GAGCTGCTCCACAAGCTGTGCAGCACAGCACAGCCAAAAACAAGAAGCAAACAAACAAAAAGAGCAGCCTTATGTTCCTGAATGCCAGCAGCCACTCTAACACAGATAAGGCCCAGTGAGAGTGACCTGTGGGGACTCATACTCCCCTTTAGGCAGTGATGTCTCCAGTAGGCTCGGTCCCAGCCAGGCAAGGCAGCTCTTCAGCAGACTGTACAGTTCCCTGTTTCATATATGCCAGCGATGGCCTCTGTGTCTCAGCCGATGGTACGATTTTCAAGGATGGAGACGGATATGGTATGTAAAATAAGACTGGCACACACAACGCTTCCCAGCTTCTAAGTCAGCCCATGAATTGTGTATATGAGGGAAAGGAAGGAGGCACATACACTCTCGGCCCCAGCTGTTCAAATGAGCAAAACCAAGAAGACCCAAGTAACTGGTAAGGAATTCACACTGACTTCCTTCACTACTTCAAACTGTGACCATCATGAAGCTTGATTCAGAAGCAAAGGATTCACCTCCCAAACAGTGTAATCCCCATAGGAGCAATCTAGAGATTCTTCCTCCAGTGCCTGGGCTAAATGGACTTTATAACCACAGTTCATATAGGAGCAACACTCAAGTCTCTGAAACAAACCTTTCAATGTCTTGTAAGCAGTGTTACCCAAGAGGCCAGCTCCCTTGAAAGATGGTAGCCAAATAACAGCTGATGGGTATCCTTGGGAGCAGAATCTAGTAATTCCCTCTGCCTTTAGCCCATTTCAGCCTGTCACCTTGATGATTTCACTGCTGATAATGTTTATGAAATTAGAATCATTTTTGTGTCTCAACCTAATCAGACTCTCAGGTCTGGATTTTTCTTGCCAAGCATTGGTGAAAATGGGCTCAGGACATTCAGACCTAGAAAGATACCATGTGAAGCCCAGTATCTTTGATGGTGACCTGGTGCATATTAAACACTTAATAAATCCTCTTGATCTTTTTTCAAACAGATCCCGAATCAGCAAAGTTGAGCTCTTTAGATCATTCCAGAAGCTGCTAAGCAGTATTTCAGAGGACAAGTGGCCAGACTCACTCAGGTGATGCCTTTGACCTACATTTTTCATATTTATGAATGGCTGGAAGTTTTGGCAGGAGTGGTGTTTCAGTAGGCCAGTGAGTACTTAGTACTGACCACATGCTCTTCAGTCCCCAGAGCCGCAGCTGCAGACATGTGTGTGATCTGAGATGTGATGGATGCATAGTTGGTGGGACAGAGTCACAGAGCCTGTGGGTGGAATTGGGGCCTGCCCGTCCCAGGCCCTCCTTCAGTCCAGCTCCAGATGGAGAGCACTGTGAGAATGTGAGCGCTGAGGTGTCAGTGTATTCTTTTGGGAATATTATTCTCTTTTTCTTTTGTTCAGTCAGTGGTTGTGAACTAAAGCTCGAGGACTTAAATTAATTTCCAAACAGGAATGTAGAGACTATAAAACCACTTCATGAGCAGGTGGGTGGGTAGAATTCAGATGCTACCAAGAGTCAGGCCAAATCTCACTGGGAAAGGGCACAGTGCCCACAAACTGACCTCACTTCGTAACACCAGCCGCATTCTAGGGAGCCCCAAAGCCACTCAGGTTGAGACAACCCCCTCAGTTCAATAATTCACTAGAAAAACTCACAGAACTCAGAAAAGCACAGAACTTTGAATGCCTTTTATTGTAAAAGATACAAATAAGGACCAGATAAAAGAAAGGACACATGGGGCAAGGTCTGCAAAGGTATCCAACCTGCTACTTCTGTGTCCCCAGGACGCATCACCTGCCCAGCATATCCCTGTCTGTCACCGACCAGGAACAAAGTGATTGAACTCAGTCTCCACCTTCTCCTCCCCACCCCAGGATGTCAGATATCAGATGACTCAGGGCCCTAACTTTCTAATCTCATGGCTGATCTTTCAGCCACAGCCAGCCCATCCTGAAACTAGCTAGGGCCCACCATGAGTCACCTCGTTAAGCAAAAAGTTGAGATCCAAGGGGTCTACCATTAATAACAAAGACACTCCTATCATCAAGGAAGTTCTGAAAGTTTAGAGGTTCCCTCCCAGGAACTGGCAACAAAGACCAGACAAATTCTTCTTTATCTAACAGTGGGGAAGCCAGGGAGTAGCTAGGCACTCCACATGAAGAGGCTGCTGCCTGTTTTCAGCATCCTGTATCCTGCAGTCGGTGTCGGATGCCCTCCAGCCATCCATGGTCAGTTTGCTTGTATCTTATCTGTAAAAATCAACAAGATTGGAACTGGGTGGGTTGCTGTACATTCTATGCCTTAACAAATCTGGACTTAGGTAAGGAGAGACTTCATTTGAAGGCTTTGTTGCAGTGAGAGACGGGGCCTGTTTCAGCAGGCGGAGAAGGACTAATGCAGTAGCAAGAGCATCGCAGTCTTAAGGTCTGTAAGCCTCTCTAAGAGCAGGTGCAGAGGAGAAGTTTTGTCTACGCAAAGTTAGAGCTGGAAATGTGGGAGCGAGGTGAGCAGGTAGTGTGATGGGACCACCGAACAGGAAGCGTCAGTCCTCAGAAGGGGCTGTTTGTCGGGAGCCGCAGCCGCCATTACAAAATGGCGCTGGTTTCCTGCTTCCTGGTTCTTCGCAAACATGTAGGCTAAAAAGACGCATGCGCAAGATGTGTCTCTTGGCGTCAAACGGATATGCTAATCAGGTATTCTGGCAGTATTCTGTCATGAGCCAATCAGAACGGATATGCTAATCAGGTATTCTGGCAGTATTCTGTCATGAGCCAATCAGAGGTTGACAAGTCTCCCCTCTGGGCTATATAAGCAACCGCTTTCCCTGCATCGGGGCCCTCGCCACTTTCTAAAAGAAGTTGTGACAAGCCCCCAGCCTCCCGCATCCAACCACCCTCAATTTGGCGCGTTGCTGAAACGTTCCAGAGCATATGAGTAGTCCCGTAAAGGTTTGCAAGCGCGGAGATATCTTCAGTGAGGTTCAGGAGCATCAGAAGAAACAGGATGTTGGCCTTCGGAGCCTGGCGACTCCTCAATCCGTTCCTCATCTCGAGTGCCTTCTTTGGGTCCTTCAGCAGGCCTCCGATCTTTCACGATCCTCGTTAGTCGAGCTGGCACCCAGACGGGATTATCTTGATCCTGAGGAAAAACACACACAGCTCCCCTGGATCTCATTAACACTGGATCCGGGCCTCTCCATTGGTTAGATAGTACATCTTTCCATTTCACTAATTCTTTAGGGCGGCTTGGAGCCGCATGTCTATCTGCAGCGGAACGCCCTTCAGAGTCTAGGTTTAAAAAATTTAAAGTAAAAAGAGCCAGGGAAATAGATGTTTTTGGTCCCATAGTGGGGCCGATTCCCCCTTTTTGTTTTTGTAAGTAATTTTTTAACGTGCCATTGGCGCGTTCCACAATTCCTTGTGCTTGTGGATTATATGGCAGGCCAGTGATGTGGCGTACACCAAGTTTATTGCAGAACTGTTGAAAGGACTTAGAGGTATAAGCAGGACCATTATCAGTTTTTATTTGAATAGACTTCCCCCAGGCTGCCCATGCCTCAAGACAATGGGTGATAACATGAGCGGTCTTTTCCCCTGCAAGAGGGGTGGCATGAATGATGCCCGAATAGGTGTCAACAGAAACATGAAGGTATTTGAGTTTTCCAAAGGCAGGATAATGAGTCACATCCATTTGCCAGATGTGAAGTGGTTGTAAACCCCTAGGATTGACGCCCATGGGTGGAGAAGGTCTAAAGTCAGCACAAGATGAACATTTTAACACAATATCTCGAGCTTCCTCACGGGTTAGCTTGAATTTTAGCCGCAGAGTGTTAGCTGGGACATGATACAGTTTGTGAAATTCTGTGGCGCCTTCCACAGGAGAACTTGCCCAAAACAGGGTTTTTGTGGCCTCATCTGCTATGGCATTAGCACGAGACATGGGCCCAGGGAGCAAAGAATGCGCCCTCATGTGCAAGATACTAAATGGGTGTCGTCTAGCCCTGATGTACATCTGAATATCTGTAAATATGGTTGCAACAGTACTTTTAGGATTAATAAAACCCGTCGCTTCCAACTGTTTGACGGCTTCAACCACGTAATGAGAGTCCGAAACAATATTAATTGGTTCAGGGAACTTTTGCAAAACCATAGCCACAATAGCGCATTCAACCAATTGAGGAGAAGTGTAGTCAAACTTAATCTGAGTGGGACTGTTATTAACAACATAGCTGCCGATGCCTGTTTTGGACCCATCAGTGTAAACGTCCAATGCTTGTTCAATAGGGCTGTCTCGAGTGACTCGAGGGAAAATGAAAGCATTAGTAAGAGTAAACTGCATTAGAGGATGTTTGGGAAAGTGGTTATCAAAGGTTCCAGGAAAGGAGCACCGTAGCACTGCCCATGAGTCCTGTGTTCCGCACAGGACTTGAATTTGATGTGCAGTATAGGGACATATGATGGATTCGGGGTACTTCCCAAAATGTGTGAGTGATGACTGTATCCCTTTAAGTGCCATTTCTGCCACTAGAGTTGGGTAATATCCTAACACCTTTCCTGGCGAGCTGTGGGGATGAATCCATAGCAAAGGCCCGTCTTGCCAAAGGACCGCTGTGGGGAGCACCGGTGACGGCAAGACGCATAGCTGGAATGGCAATGTTTGGTCTATTCTCTCTAATTGTGCGGACTGTATAGCGTCTTCCACCTTGTCTAGAACCATGGATGCTTCTGGGGTCAGCGTTCTCGGAGATGTAATACTAGAGTCTCCTTCAAGGATCTTAAACAAAGGTTGTAACTCTGTGGTCGTAACCTTCAGAAAAGATCTAATCCAATTAATGTCTCCTAATAGCTTCTGGAAATCATTTAAAGTTTTCAGTGTATCTCTTCTAATAGTGATCTTCTGAGGCCTCACCTGAGAGGCAGTAATTATGGACCCTAAGAAATGTCCCACTATGCCTTCTTGTACCTTTTCTGGGGCAATATACAGTCCCTTCGCCTGTAGATGACTGATAAGAGCGGAAAACGCGTCTTGGAGCAACTGCTTGTTGTTGGAACAGAGAAGGATATCATCCATATAATGGCACATCCTAATGGTGGGAAATTTATGTCTTACTGGTTCAATGGCTCTGGACACAAAACCTTGACACATAATAGGGCTATTAGCCATTCCCTGAGGAAGAACTTTCCACTGATATCTTAAATCAGGCTCTTCGTGATTGATATTGGGTAGAGTAAAGGCGAATCTGACCTTATCTTTTGCATGTAAAGGTATAGAGAAGAAGCAATCTTTTATGTCTACGATTATAATATCCCAGTGTTTTGGCAAGGCTGAAAGCAACGGTAGTCCCCTTTGTATGGGTCCCATGACTTGCATTTGTTTGTTAATAGCTCTTAAGTCATGTAATAATCTCCATTTTCCTGATTTTTTCTTAATAACAAATATTGGGGTATTCCATGGTGATTGAGATGGCTCTAAATGTCCCAACCTTAATTGTTCTTCAACAAGTTCTTTCGCTGCTATCAATTTTTCAGAGGTAAGTGGCCATTGAGGAACCCATACTGGCTCCTCTGATAGCCAGGGTATAGGTAGAGCATCCTCAACGGCCCCTATGAAAAACCCAGCCCCGTGGTATCATCTTTTTTATTCACAGGGATTGGGCTGGTTCTTCCCTGCAGCTGCCTTCCTAATCCTTTTCCTGGTATGTATCCCATGGCTTTCATCATATTTTTACAGGTGTCGGAGTAATCATTGGTAAGTTTAAACTCCATTTGTTTTAAAATGTCTCTTCCCCACAGATTTATGGGGAGAGGAAGCACATAGGGAGTTACAGCTCCCTTTCTGCCTTCTGAATCTTTCCAGATCAATGTTTGAGCACTAACTTTTGGGGTGGACTCATATCCTAACCCCTGAAGGGTCTGAGATGAATTCTTGAGTGGCCAGTGGGTGGGCCACCATTTTTCAGAGATGATAGAGGTATCAGCTCCTGTGTCTAGTAGCCCCTTAAAGGTTTTCCCTTGAATCTCAAGTTCTAGAGTAGGCCTATCGTCTAAATCCAGAGAAATAAATGCGTGCAACTTCCCTGAGGAACCAAATCTCTTATCTCCTCGAGTGGAATCCTTTCCGGGAAACAAAGCATGCAGACTAGGTAGCACCAGAAGCTGAGCTATCTTATCTCCTGGTGCGATGGAACTAATTCCCCTGGGAGAAGAACACAGTATCTGAACTTGTCCCTCACAATCTTGATCTATTACTCCTGGATGTATTATAAGACCTCTCAACGTAGCAGAGGACCTACCCAATACTAAACCTACAGTGTCTTTTGGTAGGGGCCCTTGGAAGTCGGATGGTATTGGCTGACATCCCATGGTGGGTGTTAGTACTGCTCTGGTGGTGGCACAGAGGTCTAGTCCTATCGAGCCTGTAGTGGCTCTTCTCGGCTGGGTTTGTCCTGTTTGTGGGTCGCAGCCCCATATATTCGTGGGCCCTGGGGACGGGGGCCCCGTTGGCCGTTTTTTGGCTGTTCATCTAGGGGTCTCCCTTGTTTATCCTTTACTGACCTACATTCACTGCTCCAGTGTCTCCCTTTATTGCATCTGGGACAGACCCCAGGAATTTTCTTGTCATCTCTCCTTTTCTCTGCTCTACATTGTTTCTGGATGTGACCTGTTTTCCCACAGTTGTAGCATTTAACACCAGCTGCTCTCTGTGCCGATATAACGGCTGCGGCTAATCCAGCATTTGTCAATGGGCCGCCAATTTCTCTACAAGCCTTCATCCAGGCACTTAAACCTTTCCCTTTCCATGGTGTTATTGCATTTCTACATTCTTTGGTACATTGTTCATATATTAATTGTTCAATTAGTGGCATAGCGCCATCGGGATCTCCAAAGATTCGTCCTGCAGCCTCCATCATCCTAGCCACAAAGTCTGAGAACGGCTCGTTGGTCCCTTGTATTATCTTTGTCAGATTACCTGAGACTTGTCCTTTATTTGGTATGCTTTTCCATGCCCTTAATGCTGCCTTATTAATTTGATCATAAACCTCTACAGGGTACATAGTTTGATTAGCCACCCACTGTCCCTGTCCTGTTAGCATATCAAAATTCCATTGAGGATGAGTGGCCATGTTTTGTCTAGCCTGAGCCGCACACAAATCATGATAAATCGCCTTCCAATCTAAATATTGTCCCATAGTTAGGCACGCCTTGACGGTATTATACCAATCGTCAGGGGTCATGGCGTTAGTAGTCAATCTTTCCACCAGTGCTTGTGTGAATGACGCGTTTATCCCGTAGGTTTGCACTGATTCTGCCAAACTCTTTAACAACTTTAGGTCCAAAGGACTGTGTTGTCTGGCATTGTTAGCATCTTCCCAGACAGGGAAAGCAGCTCTTATCTTTTTTCTCTCTTTTTCAGGGATAAGACTGGAGCATGCAGTCTTTATCACTATTTTTGTACCATATCCCTCTTTATGTCTTTTTTCTTTTTTCTTTTGAGAGACTAATTCTAATGCTTCCAGAGGAGGGACTGAGGGCCGATAACCAGGCACGTATGGGTCGGGGCGATATCGCTCCGCCTCATACTTAGCAGCTTCCTCCTCTAGTTCCTGCTGATCCTCCGGATCAAGCCTTTCAGGGGATTCATCCCCTGAATCTCTGGTGGAGGTGTCCTCCTCGGCCTCCGAGGACGTCTCCTCAGACGACGAGGAAGGGGACCCCACTCTTAGGTTCTTAAATTCATCCAAAACTGGATAGAGTTTATTTTTATCTTTTTTTTGTTCCTTTTTTAATCCTTTTATTGCTGGCCTTTTCTTTTCTTTCGAGCTCACCCCCTTTGCTGCTTCTGATAGGCTATCTTGATGCTCACTCAACACCTTTTGACTCTCCTTTACCTGTTCTCGGCACCTTTCATGCAAACCACAAAGGATCAACCATACCTTGAGGAGCAGGAGAAATGTGAGAGCGAACAACAAAGGATTAACCATACCTTGCAGCAAAATGTCCTAGGACTTCTTCCAATGCTGCCAGTTCTGAATCCTCCTGTAGAGCAGCCAGGGTCCCTCGATTTGGTGGTCTTCTTGGTCCCTCCGTCCGGGTTTCGGCCCTCCCGGGTTTCGGCACCAACTGTGTGCGCCCACCTCGCCGATAAGGAGAACGCCACAGACAAGATTCTTCTGACACGCAGTTTATTGTTACAGCTCTTTTAGGAAGTGGCGAGGGCCCCGATGCAGGGAAAGCGGTTGCTTATATAGCCCAGAGGGGAGACTTGTCAACCTCTGATTGGCTCATGACAGGATACTGCCAGAATACCTGATTAGCATATCCGTTCTGATTGGCTCATGACAGAATACTGCCAGAATACCTGATTAGCATATCCGTTTGACGCCAAGAGACACATCTTGCGCATGCGTCTTTTTAGCCTACATGTTTGCGAAGAACCAGGAAGCAGGAAACCGGCGCCATTTTGTAATGGCGGCTGTGGCTCCCGACAGCTGTTAAAAGAAAGGGCTGGTACACCTGTCTACACTGGCTCAGAAAGAGTGGCTCTAAGTTTGGGGGTCTACAGGAAGAAGAGAAGCATAACTGGTAATTAATATTTGGTCAAATTATCAGGCATTTTGATGAGATTTTGTCAGTGGGTACAAACAGTTCAGCTAATCATTAAGAAACAAAAAACAGGTGTTTAGAGGCTCTGTGTCTGGCCTTGTCACAGGTAAACCAGGGGGGCATCCATGAGTCTAAGTCATGAAGAAAGGTGATTCCAGTCTGCCATTTCCCACACACAGAAATATAGGAGGGAGGTTTCTTAACCATGGCTTGTTTTAGGAACTGAGGGCTCAGGTAAAGTTTAATGTTGTCATGCATGTAGCTCCCATCCATTAACCACCAAAAAGCTATGAGAAATTGATCAAAGAACTAGAATCAGTGTCTGCTACAATTAGCAACTCGGCTCTGTGCTACAGTGAGTGAAGAAACAACTGGGGTCTCCTAAGATCTTTGCAAAGAACAAAAAGAGCAGAAGCAGGGTAAAACCTGACTCAGTGAGCTGCGAGTTTCAGTTTCTTCAACTATGAGATGACAAGGTCATAGTTCAAGGTCGGGGCTGGGTCAAGAAGAGGACTTTGAGAAGCCTGACTCATTGTCTCAAGAAAATCTCTTTATCTGGGTGTAAGTGTTACAGACATTGCTCAGCACATTAGCCGTTCTTCAGCAGTCAGAGACACTGAAGGATTTGGGAAGGGGTGTTGGCTTTCATTACACAGGAGAATATGACTAAGATGAAAAGTACTTTGGGAAAATGCACTTGAGAAGTGTCTAACAGCTCGATCCTACCAATGAAGATTATAGCCATGCAGAAAACTTTAAGCCAAGTAGTAGATACAGTTATTCTTTTTTTATCTGATTCCAGCAGGACCGAAAAAAGAAAAGAAAAAAAAAGCAGACTAGTATTGTTTATTTTTACCTATTTTAATCCCATGTTGTTTTCTAGTGAATTTCCTACAAAGGAGCAAGAGTCACTCTAGGACAGCATAACAGAATCCTTCTGTTCCTAAGTCTCTCCTAATAAATCTGTCCAGCCAGTTGCTGAGCTGTCTTTCTGGCCACGGTGGTGAGCTTTCCATTGAGAACATGTGTGCTTGGTGGTGTGTGTGCATTAGGGCGCAGAAGCTAGCGACGTACCAAGAGTACAAGGAGGCTGCAGCCACTTACCAGGAGGCCTGGAGTGCACTCCGGAAGCAGGCGTTTGGATCCTGGATCAGAAATCCCCCAGATTATCACCAGTTTAAGTGAGCAACGGGTGTTTTCCATTCATTCATCCTGGACTCCTGTCTTCCTGCATGCTGAACAGGCCCTAGATTTTCTTGTGGCTGATCAGGAAAAAAGACTGCCATTTACCAGAGCGATAGATCTCTTCCATGTCAGATGGATGGAATTTTGGACATGAAACAAACTATACTGATTGAACTATGCTTTCAAACTGTGATGCTGGAGAAGACTCTTGAGAGCCCTTGGACAGCAAAGAGATCAAACCAGTCCATTGTAAATCCTGAATAGTCATTAGAAGAACTGATGCTGAGGCCAAAGCTCCAGTTGGCCACCTGATGCAAAGAACTGACTCATTAGAAAAGACCCTGATGCTGGAAAAGATGCAGAAGGGGAAGAGGGCAACAGGATGAGGTGGTCAGATGGCATCACTAATTCAATGGACATGAACTTGGACAAATTCTGAGAAATGGTGAGGGACAGGGAGGCCTGGGGAGCTGCGGTCCATGGGATTGCAAAGAGTCGGACACTACTTGGCAACTGAACAATAACAGTACTTGATTGAAGTAGCTCTCTGCTAAAACAGCATCTTGCTAATGACCTTGGTGTGTGTCCTGTATTTTATTGCTGCTCTAAGAATAAGAATTTGGAATGTGATGCTGTAGCAGTACTCTGTTCCATTTTGTGTGTTCCTCATTGATTCAGCAAGTATTGGGCTAAGATGATGTTTGAATCTCTGCAAACTTTAGAGCTTCACCTGTCATAATGGACATGTATTTTGTATACCCAGCCTTGCTTCCTTTGAAGAACCACCCTTCTTTGCTTTATCCCTGAGACTCAGGTGAAGCGAACGTTCCTCGTTGACTCCAGCAGAGTGAGCCAACCCTGAACAGTCCTGGAACTAATACCAGCGCAATTGGGAAAGATTCCCTCTCCTCGTATTGGGAGCTGTGAGCACCAGGAAACCCAGGACTGCCTGGGGCTGCCTTTGCCCATTGCACAGAGACAGCCAGCTGGAGAACAAGGTGATGAAGGCAACAGCCCAGAGGATGAAGGCTCTCGTGACCTTGTCTGAGGGCCTGAAACTAGTGCTCACTCTGGACTTCAACGATGTGAGATAAATTGCTCTTGTTATTTTGAGTAAGCACCTTTGACTCTGTTTTTTGTGACTTTCATTGGAAAGAGTTCTGTCTAAAAGGCCAAACAAAACTCCCTATAGCAACTCAGCAGCACACCTAGAAACCAGGCCTGTTTTTCCTAGCATCTAGTATTTAACTCAGAGAAGGCGATGGCACCCCACTCCAGTACTCTTGCCTGGAAAATCCCATGGACGGAGGAGCCTGGAAGGCTGCAGTCCATGGGGTTGCAAAGAGTCAGACATGACTGAGCGACTTCACTTTCACCTTTCACTTTCAAGCATTGGAAAAAGAAAAGGCAACCCACTCCAGTGTTCTTGCCTGGAGAATCCCAGGGACCGGGGAGCCTGGTGGGCTGCCATCTGTGGAGTTGCACAGAGTCGGACACGAGCGAAGTGACTTAGCAGCAGCAACAGTATTTAACTCTCAACCTCTTCACACTCTAATATACTGACTGAAAGTGGAAGTTCTCTGTGTTGGGATTACTCAAGGACCTTGTTCGTTCTTCAATATTTCTTTATAGCTTAATAGCAGCTTTGTTGAGATGTAATTCACATACAAAAATCATCCATTTAAAATGTACAGTTTAGTGGTTTTTAGTATATCCACAAAGATGTGCAAAATCACCACAATCGATTTTAGAACATTTTTGTTCTAAATTGGGAGTGGGGGGTGCTATCTGATCCAGTACAGTACCCATTAGCAGCCGCTCTTCATATCCCTTCAACACCCCCAGTAACCCCAGGGCAAGCAGCAATCTATGTTGTGTCTCTATGGATTTGCCTATTGTGAACTTTTTATATAAATGAAATCATACAATATGTGGTCTTTTGTGACTGGCTTCTTTCATTTAACATGATGTTCTAAGACTCATAATGTTGTAATTGGTAACATCATTCAGTACTTTATTCCTGTTTGTGGGATAAAAATTACATTCAGTTCTATGGATATACCACATTTTGTTATCTAATCATCAACTGATGGACTTTTAGGTTATTTCCACTTTTTGGCTACAGTGAATATTGCTGCTGTAAACATACATGTACAGGTTTGCATGTGAACATATGTTCTTAATATTTTTTATTGTAGAAATAATACATAAGGTTTCTTCTTTTTTTTTTTTTTTTTGCCTTTTTATCATTGTACCTTTTGGCGGGGCATGGAGGGGTCGTGGCAGGTACTGTGTGGCCTGTGGAATCCTACTTCCCCAATCAGGGACTGAACCCAAGCCATGACAGTGAAATTGTCAAATCCTAGCTACTGGACCACCAGGTAATTCCCCCATAACTTTCTCATATTGAGTTATCTTTGAACCTTTTTCTATGAGGAATCCTTTTAGGTGGGAGCAGAGATAAAAACTTCACTACTGAAGGCCAGACTTCCCACATGCTGCTTTAATCAACCCTTTGCCTGACCCGACCCCAAGTCCTATAATATGAGAGCAGTTAAGACACCTCAACTGGCAGAAGCTCTTCTTATCCACAGAAGATTATACATCACTCTCATGAGATCCTGTTTTCAAAGATAAAGATTTATATGAGAATGTAAGGAATTAGTGTCTTTTCTTTCCTAAAACTTATGGTGTTTGTCACATATGTACAGAATATGAAAAAATAACCCATCAATTTAGACTTTAGAACAGAGTCTAGGAAACCCTGAAAGCTAGAGACCAGCGGCGTCTTCACTTTGGACTCTGCCTGTTTTGTCAAGAGACAAAAGGAGAGCTTAGACAGCCCATTCCCTATGTTCTGCTTTAATCTCTTTAAAACCCAAGTTAAGAATTTCACCTGTGCCTTAAAATCACATCTCTGCAATATTGGCAGTTTCTCAGACTTCATACATTTAGATCGTGTGTTTTTTACTGATAACTATTTCCAATTTTTAACTACCTTTTAAAAAGAAACTTCTTATAGAAAGTTTTAAATAGACTCAAAAATAGAAAAGCACAGTGGACCTCCATGTACCCATCACCCAGACCAAACATCCATCAGCTTTATGCTGTTGTTATCTGATCTTTTCCCCCCTCCCCTCCAACTTTGTTTTTCTTAGAACATTTTAAACTGAATTCTAACTATCCTATTCCACCCAATAAAATTAACAATAGTTCTTTAATATCTGTTATGCAGGCTGTGTTTCCCCTATTGTCTCAAAAATGTCTTGACTACTGATTTGTTCAAATTAGAATCCAAACAACATCCACACAGTGCATTGAGTTGATGTATCTTTCATGTCACTAAATCTCTAGCAGTTCACTCTCCTTTTTATGTCCTTGACAGATGGGTCATTTGTCTGGTAGACTCTCTCCCATCCAGGATTTGGCTGCTTATTTCCTCCAGGGTTGATAACCGGTTCCTCTCCCCCTCATATTTCCTATAAATCTGTGGTTACATGGAGAGGCTTGATTACAGCCAAGTTCAGTTCTTTCCAGGAGATTCTGCATACTTCTGTTACATTATATTAACCTATGGGAACGTGACATCAGGCTGTCCCACTTTCAGTAACTGATCAGAGAGTTCAGTGGTACCAGCCTGATCCAGCCCCTCACACTCACCCTTTCACAGAATGGTTTTAGCAGCTGTGTCTTGAGGTCCCCAAAACTACCCTCAGATTGAGACAGACAGACTCACAGAACTCAAAAAAGCTATTGTCCTCAGAGTTACCATTTATTACAGTGCAAGTCAGCAAAGAGAAAGGCACATGGGGAAGAGGGTCTGCACAAGTTTCTGGTTGTCCTCGCTGTGCCGACGCTCCTGGTGTGTCTGGCATGACATCTTTGCCTCACTCACCCTGGAGAGCTTGCCCCTCCTGGAGCTAGCCAGTCCCAAGCCCGCTTTCCCAGCCCGGCCCTTGCCGGTTCCTTCACACTGATGGCTCTTGCCCACACTTCCTCCTCAGCCCCAGTGCCTCCTGACCCACCCTGGTGCTTCCACGTGTGGCTCCTCCTGGCATGGCCTGCCCTCTCCTGTATTTCAGAACATTCTCCTTGAGCACTCACACAGCACAGTGCTGGGGGCCAGTGATACAACCTCTTCACACTCTAATATACTGACTGAAAGTGGAAGTTCTCTGTGTTGGGATTACTCAAGGACCTTGTTCGTTCTTCAATATTTCTTTATAGCTTAATAGCAGCTTTGTTGAGATGTAATTCACATACAAAAATCATCCATTTAAAATGTACAGTTTAGTGGTTTTTAGTATATCCACAAAGATGTGCAAAATCACCACAATCGATTTTAGAACATTTTTGTTCTAAATTGGGAGTGGGGGGTGCTATCTGATCCAGTACAGTACCCATTAGCAGCCGCTCTTCATATCCCTTCAACACCCCCAGTAACCCCAGGGCAAGCAGCAATCTATGTTGTGTCTCTATGGATTTGCCTATTGTGAACTTTTTATATAAATGAAATCATACAATATGTGGTCTTTTGTGACTGGCTTCTTTCATTTAACATGATGTTCTAAGACTCATAATGTTGTAATTGGTAACATCATTCAGTACTTTATTCCTGTTTGTGGGATAAAAATTACATTCAGTTCTGTGGATATACCACATTTTGTTATCTAATCATCAACTGATGGACTTTTAGGTTATTTCCACTTTTTGGCTACAGTGAATATTGCTGCTGTAAACATACATGTACAGGTTTGCATGTGAACATATGTTCTTAATATTTTTTATTGTAGAAATAATACATAAGGTTTCTTCTTTTTTTTTTTTTTTTTTTTTTTTTTTTTTTTTTTTTTTTT
>SJYC01082218.1:0-26023 GCA_006408675.1 Madoqua kirkii | reverse complement strand
CTTTTTGGCTACAGTGAATATTGCTGCTGTAAACATACATGTACAGGTTTGCATGTGAACATATGTTCTTAATATTTTTTATTGTAGAAATAATACATAAGGTTTCTTCTTTTTTTTTTTTTTTTTGCCTTTTTATCATTGTACCTTTTGGCGGGGCATGGAGGGGTCGTGGCAGGTACTGTGTGGCCTGTGGAATCCTACTTCCCCAATCAGGGACTGAACCCAAGCCATGACAGTGAAATTGTCAAATCCTAGCTACTGGACCACCAGGTAATTCCCCCATAACTTTCTCATATTGAGTTATCTTTGAACCTTTTTCTATGAGGAATCCTTTTAGGTGGGAGCAGAGATAAAAACTTCACTACTGAAGGCCAGACTTCCCACATGCTGCTTTAATCAACCCTTTGCCTGACCCGACCCCAAGTCCTATAATATGAGAGCAGTTAAGACACCTCAACTGGCAGAAGCTCTTCTTATCCACAGAAGATTATACATCACTCTCATGAGATCCTGTTTTCAAAGATAAAGATTTATATGAGAATGTAAGGAATTAGTGTCTTTTCTTTCCTAAAACTTATGGTGTTTGTCACATATGTACAGAATATGAAAAAATAACCCATCAATTTAGACTTTAGAACAGAGTCTAGGAAACCCTGAAAGCTAGAGACCAGCGGCGTCTTCACTTTGGACTCTGCCTGTTTTGTCAAGAGACAAAAGGAGAGCTTAGACAGCCCATTCCCTATGTTCTGCTTTAATCTCTTTAAAACCCAAGTTAAGAATTTCACCTGTGCCTTAAAATCACATCTCTGCAATATTGGCAGTTTCTCAGACTTCATACATTTAGATCGTGTGTTTTTTACTGATAACTATTTCCAATTTTTAACTACCTTTTAAAAAGAAACTTCTTATAGAAAGTTTTAAATAGACTCAAAAATAGAAAAGCACAGTGGACCTCCATGTACCCATCACCCAGACCAAACATCCATCAGCTTTATGCTGTTGTTATCTGATCTTTTCCCCCCTCCCCTCCAACTTTGTTTTTCTTAGAACATTTTAAACTGAATTCTAACTATCCTATTCCACCCAATAAAATTAACAATAGTTCTTTAATATCTGTTATGCAGGCTGTGTTTCCCCTATTGTCTCAAAAATGTCTTGACTACTGATTTGTTCAAATTAGAATCCAAACAACATCCACACAGTGCATTGAGTTGATGTATCTTTCATGTCACTAAATCTCTAGCAGTTCACTCTCCTTTTTATGTCCTTGACAGATGGGTCATTTGTCTGGTAGACTCTCTCCCATCCAGGATTTGGCTGCTTATTTCCTCCAGGGTTGATAACCGGTTCCTCTCCCCCTCATATTTCCTATAAATCTGTGGTTACATGGAGAGGCTTGATTACAGCCAAGTTCAGTTCTTTCCAGGAGATTCTGCATACTTCTGTTACATTATATTAACCTATGGGAACGTGACATCAGGCTGTCCCACTTTCAGTAACTGATCAGAGAGTTCAGTGGTACCAGCCTGATCCAGCCCCTCACACTCACCCTTTCACAGAATGGTTTTAGCAGCTGTGTCTTGAGGTCCCCAAAACTACCCTCAGATTGAGACAGACAGACTCACAGAACTCAAAAAAGCTATTGTCCTCAGAGTTACCATTATTACAGTGCAAGTCAGCAAAGAGAAAGGCACATGGGGAAGAGGGTCTGCACAAGCTTCTGGTTGTCCTCGCTGTGCCAACGCTCCTGGTGTGTCTGGCATGACATCTTTGCCTCACTCACCCTGGAGAGCTTGCCCCTCCTGGAGCTAGCCAGTCCCAAGCCCGCTTTCCCAGCCCGGCCCTTGCCGGTTCCTTCACACTGATGGCTCTTGCCCACACTTCCTCCTCAGCCCCAGTGCCTCCTGACCCACCCTGGTGCTTCCACGTGTGGCTCCTCCTGGCATGGCCTGCCCTCTCCTGTATTTCAGAACATTCTCCTTGAGCACTCACACAGCACAGTGCTGGGGGCCAGTGATGCCTGACCGTATGTGTGTAGTATCACTGCCAACCAAGGAGGCTCACCTGAGCCTTGGGTGCTGACACCCTATGATACACAGGACAACCCCTCCCCCCTCAACAAAGAACTATATCCCGCCCAAAATGTCAGTATTGCTGAGGTTGAGGAACCTGAACTAGGGATTATAGGTGTTTTTCTGTTTTTGGTTTTGGAGGCACCCAGAGGCTGATGAGATCTCAGTTCCACAACCAGGGATTGAACCTGGGCCACAGCAGTGAAAGCCCCAAATCCTAACCACTGGACCACCAGGGAACTCCCAGATTGCGAGTATGTCAAAGTCACTGGAAACAGTTCCTCTCTAGTTACTGCTCCACATCTACACACAGTTAATTTTGTTTCATTTCCCTTTCAATTTCTAGGGGAATTTTTTACCAAAAGAAGTTATGTAAAATTTCAAACAATTAAAAAAAGGTACATTCAGAAAGGTCTTCCATCTTTATCCCTTGACTTCTGTTTCTGCCCCCAGCAGTAACCATTTATTTAGTTGGTGATCAGTTCAATTCAGTCGCTAAGTTGTGTCCGACTCTTTGCAACCCCATGGACACCAAGCCTCCCTGTCCATCACAAACTCCCAGAGTTTACTCAAACTCATGTCCATTGAGCTGGTGATGCCATCCAACCATCTCATCCTCTGTCGTCCCCTTCTCCTGCCTTCAGTCTTTTCCAGATTCAGGGTCTTTTCAGATGAGTCAGTTCTTCGCATCAGGTGGCCAAAGTATTGGAGTTTCAGCTTCAGCATCAGTCCTTCCAATGAATATTCGGGACTGATCTCCTTTAGAATGGACCAGTTGGATCTCCTTGCAGTCCAAGGGACTCTCAAGAGTCTTCTCCAACACCACAGTTCAAAAGCATCAATTCTTCAGTGCTCAGCTTTCTTCACAGTCCAACTCTCACATCTATACGTGACTACTGGAAAAACCATAGCTTTGACTAGATGGACCTTTGTTGGCAAAGTAATGTCTCTGTTTTTTAATATGCTGTCTAGGTTAGTCATAACTTTAGTTGGTGATAAACATTTCAAATTCTTTCCTTTTGAAATACTCTGTGAATAGAATATTTTGTATTTTTGCCAGTGTATCTTTTGGGTAGATTTCTTAGAGGTGGGATTCAATGTGTCAAAGTGTAAATGAACACAAAAGTTTTCTTTATTTAAATCTGTCTTCAGAGTTCTGTTTCTAAATACAAGTGCAAATGAAAAAGCGAAATGTAGAACAGCATTGTAACAGTCCATTTCTGTAAAAAAGGATGAAAGGGATATATCTATGTTTTGCTAAACTATCTCTGAATAGACACATGGGAAACCACTAAGACAGACCTGAGGGGAAGCAAAGAGAATTGCTAGGGCTGAGAGCAGGAAGGAGACTTTCCTCTGAATACATTTTATGTTCGATTATTTTTAAAATTTTAAACCATGTTAATAGAGTAACTGTTTTTTAAAGTACATTTTTTTATTATTACTTTCTAAATTGTTGGCTGTGCTGTGTGGTATATGAGATCTTGGGTCTCCGACCAGAGGTCGGACCTGCACCCCTGCACTGGCAGTACAGAATCTTCCCCACTGGCCCACCAGGGAAGTCCCGAAAGTAAATTTTCGAAAAAGGAAAAAAAAAAAGTCGTTTTATATATACTCACAATATACTCAGAAGTGACATTATATAGGGAAGAGGGTCTCGGCATGCTTTAGGCAGCTGATTCCACAGAATTCTCACAAAATGTCTCTGGAATCTGGCTCTTTCCGGGTAGGTTACATTTTCAGCATGGCTGTCTCTCTGTTCTGTGTTCACGAGTGGGTGACTGTATGTGCATAACTTTTATTCTCTTTAGAGTTTTAAAAAGTTGGCTGGATTTAAATAATTTTGCGTATATATTCCATGTAGTCATTTCTGCCTTAAAGTGTGTGGTTAAATGCCTTGTGTTCTGGAGTTTTTCCGTGCCAAGCATTAGCTCATTGTCTAGGGAGCCAGCCGATGTGGAGAAAATGACCCAGGCTGGCTGCGGCGCCCCGCTGGGGAGAGGCAGGGCCCGCCAGGCCGGTCGCCTCCGTGGCTGGTGGAAGGCTCCCTCCACCTGGACCCGGGCGACACTTTGTGGCTTTCAGGCAACGTTCTGAGCAAGCTTTACCCAAAGTTTTCCAGTTTCTGAGACCCAGGTCCCTTGCTGACGAGTCAGATAGCTTAGGACATGTTAGGTTTTTAATGGCCATGTCCTCCTGTGATATCTGGGGCAGTCAAGGGAGCTGTCAAGAGGAGTCCCCTGAAGCAGCAGGTTCTGGAAACTGGGAAACAGCTTCTAAGCAGAGAGCTAATGCGCATGTGCTCACTTTCAAGGGCTCAGGCAATTCTTTCCACTGGAACAAAGGCAGCTACTCTGAAGGAACGGAAAGATACACAGAGAGCCAAGGAGGCCCATATTTTGGGAAACAAAACTTGATTTTCCAGCAGGAAGAGCTCCTTTTATGCCACATCTTGAAGAAGCATAATTAATAGTTAGCCTCCACTTCTAAACGTGAATCCATTTAAACCTAAATATGTCTGTACTGGGGCTACAACTGACTTTCTGGAAGAATCTCCAGGTGGATCCAAAACAAATCTTAAGCAGTACTTGTGGTCCAAGATGGGGAGGAAAATTCTGTAGAGAGATTTTCAGGGCTGCAGGCAAATTCACATGCATTCATTTTTTATTTCTTGAAACCAGGGCCCAAAAACTAATCAAAGTGGATGGAAGTCACAGCAGGGGTCATTGCTGGGCGCAGGAAGATGGAAGAAGGGAGTTGAATAGAAAAAGCCCAAGGCAACTTCTAGAATGATGGATACATTCCATGTTTCAACCGGAGAGTTGATTACATGGATGTAAACATTTGTCAAAATGTATTAAGCTGTATACTTAAGATCTGTGCATTACATGGAATCATATTTCAATATAAAAATGTTTAAAAAAAAAAACCTAGTCATTATCCGTGACTTGGCATAGTAGACTTTGGTTTAGATATTGAAGTGTTAATAATTATGTCCTAGTACCGATTCTGTCACTACTCCTTATGTGGATGCAGAGAAAGCATTTAATCTCTGAATTTTAACCTGATACCTGATCTAGAAAATGAGGCCCCAAGGTTAAGATGTTCAGTTTTTTCAACATTGAGAGAGATTTCTCATAAAAATTCTTAATTGGGCAGATAATGCAAAGAGAAATTTTCTCCAAGAAACTTAACTCA
This sequence comes from Madoqua kirkii, assembly GCA_006408675.1. Lineage (NCBI taxonomy): Eukaryota > Metazoa > Chordata > Mammalia > Artiodactyla > Bovidae > Madoqua > Madoqua kirkii. Next base: position 20,753 of record SJYC01082218.1, on the reverse strand, counting down.
TTGACACTGTGAGATATGTATGGCCTCAGTCATGTTGGTAACGAGAGGAATGGAAATAATTTTGTCTCTCAGTAACCCAGGCACTGTAATAACACTGTAATACAATGTAATAATGATGTATGAAAAAGCAAAGACATCACTTTTCTAACAAAGATCCATATAGTGAGGGCTATGGCTCTTCCAGTAGTCATGTACGGATGTGAATATTGGACCATAAAGAAGGCAGAGCACCAAAGAACTGATGCTTTCAAACTGTGGTGTTGGAGAGTCCCTTGAACTGCAAGGAGATCAAACCAATCAATCCTAAAGAAAATCAGCCCTGAATACTCACTGAAACGACTGATGCTGAAGCTGAAACCCCAATACTTTAGCCACCTGATGCAAAAAAGACCCTGATGTTGGGAAAGATTGAAGGCAGGAGAAGAGAGTGACAGAGGATGAGGGGATTAGATGGCATCTCCAATTCAATGAACTTGGGCAAACTCCAGGAGATGGTAAGGGACAGGGAGGCCTGGGGTGCTGCAGGGGGGTCACAAAGAATCGGACACAACTTGGCCACTGAACAACAAACCCTGGCTCTGGATTTGCATGTAGATTTTTTGTTCCTCATCCCAGTGAGCTAGCAGGATGAGGAATTAGCTTCTAGAACTAAGTGTGTTCAGCACTGCTCTTCAGTCTCCAAATTCAGGACTGTCTCAATAGGAAAAAAGCAAAGGCAGAAAGTCGCTCCAAGTGAGGACCCAGGCTGCCAAATGTTGGTCTCAAACACATGTTCCCTGAACCTGGGCTTGGCTCCATGAGAAGAGCTCACAATGGAAACAGTGATGGCTGTTTGCTCAGGCAGCCAAGAGAATGAAAAGCGCATTGAAACCCGGCAGTGTCTCCATGGGGAGAGGCACTGCGGGCCCCTGGGTGGTGAGACCAAGCTGACAACAGAGCAGGATCACAGAGCCCGTTCCCAGCATCTTTCTGCAGCTCAGCAACAGACCTTTATGTGCACACTCTCAGGAAGTCACCGAGAATTAAGCTGTGGGCAGCCCAAGCTTTGCCCGGCAGTAGACACACACTCAACCCAGTTTGCCCTGTTTTCATTGAATTTGATTCAGTTAATTGAGAGAAAGCAAAGAGTTCTTCCAGTGTGCGTTCCCTGTCCTTCCCCTGTAAGACTTCACCAACTTCCTTTTTTATCGCTGCCCCTTCTGGACTATTTTGACCTCCAGTGTCAGACTTTATTTTGGGCGGCTCCAAAATCACTGCAGCCATGAAATTAAAAGACGCTTACTCCCTGGAAGAAAAGTTATGACCAACCTAGATAGCATATTGAAAAGCAGAGACATTACTTTGCCAACAAAGGTCCGTCTAGTCAAGGCTATGGTTTTTCTAGTGGTCATGTATGGATGTGAGAGTTGGACTGTGAAGAAAGCTGAGCGCCAAATAATTGATGCTTTTGAACTGTGGTGTTGGAGAGTCCCTTGGACAGCAAGGAGATCCAACCAGTCTCTCCTAAAGGAGATCAGGCCTGGGTGTTCATTGGAGGACCGATGCTAAAGCTGAAACTCCAATAGTTTGGCCACCTCATGGGAAGAGTTGACTCATTGGAAAAGACCCTGATGCTAGGAGGGATTAGGGGCAAGAGGAGAAGGGGACGAGAGAGGATGAGATGGCTGGATGGCATCACTGACTCGATGGACATGAGTTTGAAGTCCGGGAGTTGGTGATAGGCAGGGAGGCCTGGCGTGCTGCATTCATGGGGTCGCAAAGAGTTGGACACGACTGAGCGACTGAACTGAGTGCCATTTCAGTTGGTATTTTCATGCCATACTTTCTGTCCTTTCCCCAGTGGTATTGTGACTGTGCTCCCAGCCCAGCACCTCAGTGACTGCCTGGCTGAGAAAAACAGCTGGCAGCCAAAGAACTAGGTTTTGGAGTGAGGGAGCAGGAGTCTCCACCGACTCCAGGGTTCGGTCACCTGTGCCGACACAGGCAGGTCATGCCTCCCAGTTCTCTGCCTCTCTCATCAAAGATGAGGGCCATGAGAGTTACTGTTACTGGGAGTTACTGGGAAATTCTGTTCTAAAATAAAGGATGGCACGTAAATTATTGTGCAAAGGTTGTAAGCTCAAATATATCCAGGAATTGGAAACCTTTAAAAAGTAGATGGAGTAAACTGGAAAGCTACTTGTCCAAAGAGGAGCCATTTTTGTTGTTGTTCTGGCCAACTGTTGCCAGATCTTCAGAAATTTTTGAGAACCAAGAAAGTTGTATTTCTAGATGTTACGTTTAGGGGCCGCGTAGCGACACAGGCATTCGGTTTGTAACCTCTGGTCTAGCAGAACAAAGATGGATTTTGGCTACAGATTTGAGTCTGAGTTGTGGCTCCAGGAGACTCTGAGCATCTGATCGTGGGTGGGTAAGGGCATTTTCAAGAGTGTCAGTATCCTTACCTTTGACTGAGGGTGGGGTGAGACACCACTTAGCACAGGCTTGAGGAGAGCTGCTTGCCACGTGTCCAAGGCCAGCCTTGGTCCCCGGCTGCTGCTCATAAGAGACTCTTTTTTGCAGTTTACTGATCTGGATTTCCAGAGCTGCTTCTAACAAACCTGAGAGATCATCCATAGAAGAAGCCTATTGGGCAAATGATTTGGAGCCCCTTGCTGTGCACCAGGCGTTTGCCCACATGCACCACCCCTTCCCACATCTGGAAGCAGCAGCCTATCTCTAGCAGCTAAGGAGGCGAGGAAGCAGGGCTGCTGATCACAGAGATATATATAGAGATCCTCCTACCTAACTCTCGAGGCCTTGCCTTCGCAATGTCAACCACCAGGATTTTTTTCTCCCTGAGGAGATGAAAAGGGGAACTTTAAATCCCCAGTTGTGCTTTTTTAAAGCATTCTACCATTCAGTCTAATGAAGAGTGAGGCTTTTGAGAATAAAAACATGTACACTGCCTCCTGAATTCTCCCTGAAGCAGATGCTTGGGCTACCTTTGGGAGTGGTGCCCTGGTTGTGCTGTGCTGGGTCTTTGTGGCTGCACAGCCTCTTCTCTTGCTTCAGTGAGTAGGGGCTACCGTCCGGCTGCGGTGCTCCAGCTCCCCTCGCAGTGGCTTCTCGTTGCGGAACACAGGCCCTGGGGCCCAAGGGCTTCGGCAGCTGCAGCGCACGGACTCGGTGTCTGTGGTTCCCAAGCTCCAGAGCGCAGGCTGAGCTGCTTCTCAGCATGTCTGCAGGATCTGCCCCAAGCGGGGATCAAACCCTGGCAGTCTTTACCACTGAGCCACCAGGGATGTGTCTCTTTCCCAACTCCTAAAAGACAGTAGCTGTTCCAAATTGTTTTTCCTAAATTTTTTTTTAAAGTTTTGCTTTTCCACATTTAGATGTTTAATTCACCTTGAATTTATTTGATGCATTATTTAATCTAGTCACACACACACACACACACACACACACACACACACACACATATATATATATATATAAAACCAATTATAAAATAACAGATGAACACGTTCATCCCCCTTTGATTTTTAATGCCATCACAGCTCTATTTTAAATACGGGTCTAACTCTGGGTTTCCGTTGTGTTCCCTGGTTTATGTGTCTGTTTCTTTGCCACATGGCACAGTCTTAATTACTTAATTACTGCTAACACAGATCTCCCAGGCTTGTTTTTCTCAACATTTCCTTGTTATTCTTGGCTTTTGCTCTCCAGTTAATGGGCTTTTGCCAGCAACTGTCAGATTATACAGATATATACCTGATTGGGATTTTTATTGACATTGTATTAAACTCACAGGTTAATCTGGGGGCAGTATGCATTTTTGTGAATATGGTATATTAGGGTTATCTCTTTCCTATGTCCTTCAGTAATTTTTTCCATAAAGGTCTTATATATCATATTAAGTTTATTCCTATGCACATATTCATTTTACTTCTATTGAAAATGAATTTTTTTCCTATAACATTCCCTAATTGGTCATAACTGGTGTGTAGAAACATCAGTATTTGTGACTGATCTGGTATCCACCAGCCATGGAGAACTTTATTCTAATTTGTATAGTTATCTTAGATTTTTCTGTGTAGATTATCACAGTCTGTATATTATAGTGTTCCTTTCTGATTCTTTTGCCTCTCCTTTACTTATCCTCTCATTATTTTAGTTTTATGCCAGAACAAAGTTCAGAAAAGCACTGATAGCCAACTTCGTAATAGCTTCATTGAGATAAAATTCATATACCATAGAGTTCACCCTTCAGATTTCCTTTTTTTAGTTACTGTTTTTAATAGGAATGTCTCTGAAATTTTACCATATTAAGTAACCAACTGTTGCGGTCCCATTTGTTAACTGGTTCATTATTTCCTTGATAACTTGTTAGGCCACGTTTTATACACAGATCAATCCCTGGGTTTTATTCCATTAAAATATTTGTCTGTCCCAATGTCAGTACCACACTGCCTCATTCACCATAGCTTTACGGGTCTAACTCTGGGTTTCCGTTGTGTTCCCTGGTTTATGTGTCTGTTTCTTTGCCACATGGCACAGTCTTAATTACTTAATTACTGCTAACACAGATCTCCCAGGCTTGTTTTTCTCAACATTTCCTTGTTATTCTTGGCTTTTGCTCTCCAGTTAATGGGCTTTTGCCAGCAACTGTCAGATTATACAGATATATACCTGATTGGGATTTTTATTGACATTGTATTAAACTCACAGGTTAATCTGGGGGCAGTATGCATTTTTGTGAATATGGTATATTAGGGTTATCTCTTTCCTATGTCCTTCAGTAATTTTTTCCATAAAGGTCTTATATATCATATTAAGTTTATTCCTATGCACATATTCATTTTACTTCTATTGAAAATGAATTTTTTTCCTATAACATTCCCTAATTGGTCATAACTGGTGTGTAGAAACATCAGTATTTGTGACTGATCTGGTATCCACCAGCCATGGAGAACTTTATTCTAATTTGTATAGTTATCTTAGATTTTTCTGTGTAGATTATCACAGTCTGTATATTATAGTGTTCCTTTCTGATTCTTTTGCCTCTCCTTTACTTATCCTCTCATTATTTTAGTTTTATGCCAGAACAAAGTTCAGAAAAGCACTGATAGCCAACTTCTTAATAGCTTCATTGAGATAAAATTCATATACCATAGAGTTCACCCTTCAGATTTCCTTTTTTTAGTTACTGTTTTTAATAGGAATGTCTCTGAAATTTTACCATATTAAGTAACCAACTGTTGCGGTCCCATTTGTTAACTGGTTCATTATTTCCTTGATAACTTGTTAGGCCACGTTTTATACACAGATCAATCCCTGGGTTTTATTCCATTAAAATATTTGTCTGTCCCAATGTCAGTACCACACTGCCTCATTCACCATAGCTTTATTTACTAAAATGTACATATTTGCTACATGTTTTTAATGCATCAAATAAAGACCTCTTAATTTACTTAGAAGTTAAATAGGTTTTGAGTTGTTTTAGGTGCTGTTCCTTCATCTGTGAGATGAACATATAAGTTGGTGTCTACAGGGCCCGCACTCCTTTAGTCCGGCCTCAGAGAGTCTTGTCTGGAATGAAGAACGCTGCTGCTGATAAGTCGCCTCAGTCATGTCTGATTCTGTGCAACCCCATAGACGGCAACCCATGAGGCTCCTCTGTTCATGGGATTTTCCAGGCAAGAGTGCTGGAGTGGGGTGCCACTGCCTTCTCCAATGAAGAATGCTAACCTTCCATTTGTTGGGGCTTCCCCTGTGGCTCAGCTGGTAAAGAATCTGCCTGCAATGTGGGAGGCCTGGGTTCTATCCCTGGGTTGGGAAGATCCCCTGCAGAAAGGAAAGGCTACCCACTCCAGAATTCTGGCCCAGAGAATTCCATGGGGTTGCAAAGAGTAGGAGGCGACTGAGCAACTTTCACTTTCACTTTTCTATTTGTTGGGAGTCTTGAGTTCTGTAAAAGCTCAAAGGTATTCTGTGTGTCCTTTGACTGGGAGCCAGAGCCTCGTCCACGGGCTCCACTGTTTCTGGGCAGGCTCTGCATCCCCTCCCTCCCCTGATTCGTTGCTGTTCAGTCCCTAAGTCGTGTCTGACTCTTTGCGACCCCACGGACTACAGCAGGCCAGGCTCCTCCGTCCTCCACTCTCTCCCAGAGTTTGCTCAACTTTATGTCCACTGAGTTGTGCATCACCCTACCCTGATTAACAAGTGTTTGAATCCGCCCTTTGTAACTCAGGGAAGGTCATGGAGGCTGGAGTCTATTTCCCTACAATAGTGGGTCACACGGAAAGGTTTCCATGCCCAGGAGCCACACAGGGTCCGAGTTCCAGTAATAATGATAAACCCACACAATGTAATACTAAAATAAATGAAAAGGCTTTCTATGAATTGGTATGGAAAGGTCATCATGATATACTGTTCACTGAAAAAAGTATATATAATGTGTTCTCTTTTGTATAAGAAAAACATTTTGAACATATATTCACATATAACTGGACTTCCAAAAACAAATTCTGAAAAGAATGTGCTAGTAAAGGAAGCTCCTCAAAAAGTGGAGGGTTACGGTAGTCAGAAAACAGCAGTGGGAGAAGGACTTCTTGACATACACCTTTTTAGAGATTACACTGACCACTTAAAACAAGTCCCTCCTGACAGAGGCTCCCTGTGCCCAGCTGCTCTGCCGTGGGCCCCACAAACCCTCCTCCTGGCCTGGAGGACATAGGCGCTCCTTCCCCAATCCATCTAAAACAAGGTGAATGAAGGACATGGTCACACTGCATGCCTTTATAAGAGGAAGTTTTATTGTTAATTATTTACCTTAATAGTTTCAGAAAGAGGAACAGATTAGCTCAGTCCAACATGACTGGCAGTTGGCAAAATCTAGTAAAGCAAGTGTTCTGATTGCTATGGATTTAATTTGGATGCTTTTAACACTTCACCATCTAACACTTCAAACATAATCCAGAATAAATGCATCATCTCCCCTTTCACTTTAATTCCCACCTCCCTCACTTCAATATGGAAATATCTTCATTAAATAAGATTCCCAGAGGAACAGGTTCTCTGGAGGGTATAGCCATGAGGACAGTGCACAAAAGAAAAAACTCAAAATAAAACTCTGCAGATAATTTACTAGTCTAAGGAGACAAAACCTTCCAATATATTAAGAAGTAAATCCAGTTACAAATGCACTGATAGGTCTATGTGAAGAGGTTCTGGTAGAGTAACTGAAAATGGCCAGCTATGTACAAGATCCACAGCAGGAGCGCTGCACCAGCCCAGCGCCGGCCCTCAGAAGCCGAAAGTGTTCTCACCACTGTAGGCCACGTACAAGAATCCATCTTCATCTTTTTCCTTCTCGTAAAGCTGTCCCATAGTTAGGCTTGAAACAGAGAAACAAAGAACACTGAGAATTGGAGTTGATGACTGAGTCCAGCTGTTGGGAGAAACATGGCTTGAGGATAAGGAGCCCACTACTTAAACTAGCTACTCTCTGTAACACCTCTAGTGGGAGGTTGATTAAAGTAATTAGGCCTCGGGGAATCGGGGATTAGACTAGAATCAGCCGCCTATCTCAAGGCAAAGCCATCTGACGCACCCTCACACCAAGGAAATCCTTCAGAAGCCAGCCCCAGTTCCCAGGGAGTGCTTTCACAACGCTTCCCGAACGACAGGGAGAGGAGAGAAAACCGGAACAAGAGCCCAAGAACCCAGCAGTGGGAGCGGAGGACAAAGGTGGGGAAGAGTGCCTCCCTGCAGTTGGCCTCTCAAGATTTATAACTAGTACCTGTCATGATTCCTGTGGAACCTCCCCCGCCAGAACCTGTGCCCGAGACCTGTATCGGCATCATCAAAGGGAAGCTCTCAGATTGTATCGGGAGCCAAGGACATCCTGCCTAAGAAGCCTCCATGAACAGACACTGCTCCAGCTAAGCAGCCGGGGGAGGAGAGCTGGCTTTCCCTTAGCGGTACAACAGACTGCAGCAGGGGAGACCTGAGCGCGCTCTGCGATGAAGCCGAGCTGCACTGGCTCGAGTTAAGACTAGGAACATCTGAGCTCTGGCCACCTGACTGCACTACTGCGGACAAGCAGGAGGTCCAGACATGTGCTAAACAGGGGCAGGACTACGTCTAGGGGAGATGGGGTGTCAACCAGAGCCAGCACTGACAGAGCAGTCTGGGAGCCAGCTCGAGACATCAGAGGTCACTAAGCCCAGAACAGTCACAAAAGATGCTTCCATGCAGGACTCAGTAAAACCAGGGCCAGCAGGTACACAGAGAGGGGTTGGGGCCTCAAGCTGGTAAAGACAAACTGCCCCACGGCCCTGCTTTGCTCCTGGCTGCTGTGAGAGACCTCCACGTAAACAGGGGCAGAGACTACATTTCTGTATAAAGAGGAAGTTTATTCCTGGCTCTCTCTCAGTTTAGAGGACTGGCTGCTTATTTAACTTACATGCATCATGAGAAACACTGGGCTGGAATCAAGAATGCTGGGAGAAAATCAATAACCTCAGATATGCAGATGACACCACCCTTATGGCAGAAAGTGAAGAGGAACTAAAAAGCCTCTTGTTGAAAGTGAAAGTGGAGAGTGAAAAAGTTGGCTTAAAGCTCAACATTCAGAAAACAAAGATCATAGCATCTGGTCCCATCACTCCATGGGAAATAGATGGGGAAACAGTGGAAACAGGGTCAGACTTTATTTTGGGGGCTCCAAAATCACTGCAGATGGTGACTGCAGCCATAAAATTAAAAGACGCTTACTCCTTGGAAGGAAAGTTATGACCAACCTAGATAGCATATTGAAAAGCAGAGACATTACTTTGCTGACTAAGGTCCATCTAGTCAAGGCTATGGTTTTTCTAGTGGTCATGTATGGATGTGAGAGTTGGACTGTGAAGAAGGCTGAGTGCCGAAGAATTGATGCGTTTGAACTGTGGTGTTGGAGAAGACTCTTGAGAGTCCCTTGGACTGCAAGGAGATCCAACCAGTCCATTCTGAAGGAGATCAGCCCTGGGATTTCTTTGGAGGGAATGATGCTAAAGTTGAAACTCCAGTACTCTGGCCACCTCTTGCAAAGAGCTGACTCACTGGAAAAGACTCTGATGCTGGGAGGGATTGGGGGCAGGAGGAGAAGGGAACGACAGAGGATGAGATGGCTGGATAGCATCACTGACTTGATGAATGTGAGTCTGAGTGAAGTCCAGGAGTTGGTGATGAATCCCGTGCTGCCGATTCACGGGGTCGCAAAGAGCCGGACACGACTGAGGGACTGAACTGAACTGTGTGGGCAGGTGAGAATTAGTAACAATGTAGGAGTGGATGAGTATGAATACAAAACAGCCTGTCCTGTACAATAAGAACTGTGCTCTGCCAGGCTCTGAGGTAGTATCTGTAAAATAAGGACTCCCTGAAGCAGCACTGTCCATGAGAAATTTCTGCTTTGACAGAAATGTCCTACATTTCCGCTGTCCAATGCAGGGCTGTGTTCAGCTCTTGAAAAGTGGTTCATCGGAATTGTGATGTGCTCTAAGTGTAAAATATACACAAGTTTTCAGTGTCAAAGTATAGGAAAAAAAGATGTAAAATTATCTCAATTTCGATTACATGTGGAAATGATGACATTTTGGGTCTATCAGATAGGTAAGATGTACTATTCTTGTTTAATGTGGCTGCTAGAATATGTAGAATCACACAGGTGGCTTATGTGCCACTTTGGCTTATGGACTGCACTGCCCTGGAACCCGTGAGGACCCGGAGGCAGCCTATTCCGAGTGGCGGGCCTCCACCTCAGCTGCAGAAACAATGAAGAACTTGAAAAACATGCCCAAGCCCCTCCCCCAGACCAATTAAAGCAAAATCTCTGGAGGTAGGACCCAGGGGTCAATAAGCTTAAAGATGCCTGAGATGATTCCTTGTGCAGCCAAGTTGAGAAACAATCCTTTGCCAGAGGGGGAGATGCCTATGTGTAAGAGCACCTTACTAGGAAGAAGAGTAACAAGCCAGGAGTGAGGAGCCAGCAACTAGCAAAAGGCTGGAATGAATAGCCAGGTCTCTCAGGAAGACTTCTAGCTCCAGTGGCTGGCACCCTCAAAGTGAAGTGAAAGTGAAGTCACTCAGTCGTGTCTGACTCTTTGCGGCCCTGTGGACTGTAGGCCACCAAGCTCCTCAGTCCATGGAATTTCCCAGGCAAGAGCACTGGAGTGGATTGCCATTCTCTTCTCCAGGAGATCTTCCCAACCCAGGGATTGAACCCGGGTCTCCCGCATTGGAGGCAGAGGCTTTGCCATCTGAGCCACCGGGGAAGCCCACTGGCACGCTAAGGAACCCAGCTTTTTCCTGAGAATCCTCAAAATGAGGCAAAGGGGAAGAGAGCTACTGCTATCGCCACCACTGCGCACCACTTGCCACACGAGTCCAGGGTGCCTTTGATAAGACCTGAACTACAATTTCCCCAGTACCGTTACCACGGGGCCTGAAAGCAAGACACTGTGCAATTCAAAGGCAGCAACCCCTGGATGACTACGTCAAGTTTGGTTCCATCTGCCAGACTTAAGTTCTGCTCTTCTAGCAAGTTACCAGCTCAAGGGCAGTGATTCAAAATCCTGCTGCTGAGTTAGAAATACCTGAGGAGCTTTATAAACCCCCAACTCTGCATGCTGTCTGCAGTGAACAGTGACCATAGGCCCACTGCTAAGGCAAGCTCTGAGACTCTGCCGGGGCTGCAGGAGGGAGCTCTATAATCATGTGGCTTTCTGTCTTTAGAGTCCATTGTCTTTTGGTAAAACTTGGGTTTATAAATCTGTTTAACAGTGCCCTAGCAGCTTCACAGGCCAATCATAAAAATTCTAACTGTAATAGCAAACACTTATGTGCCAAGCACTTGTTCTAAGTGTATTTCATACGTAACTCTTTACCTTCGGAACAGTCTTAGGAGGCAGGTACAATCATACCCATAGTTCAGACAATGAAAGTGAAGCCCAGAGGTTAAATAATTCTCCCCAGACCACAAAGCTGGGAGGCATTCTTGCCACGGAGTTGTGCTGCCTTCACGTGAATATACAACTGGACCTAACAGCCGAGTGTCAGCGTTCCTGTACCTTCTGCAAAGATCGCCCTTAGAACAGCACTCCTCACATACACACATGCATACAGAATCACCTGGATGTCTTGTTAAAATGCCATTTGGATTCGGAAGGTCAAGGTCAAGCCTGAGGTTCTACATTTCAAACAAGTTCCCAGGGAAGCCACTGCTGCAGCCTCTGTATCACACACCGAGCAGGTCTTAGGGCCCCTCCTTCAGATCGTGTATTTTCACAACTAGATGGCTTTGCCTAATGACTTTAAGAGCCCGCTAGCTGTTCTGTTTCTCTGCCACGCAGCATCTCGCAGTCTACTCAGTTGGCAAGAGCACTGTGTCCTTATACTCAGGTATCCCTTGGGCAGGAACTTGAAAACTGACGGCTCACAGCTGGGATCTAAACGCTCCAGTCCATGCCCATGACTGGACACCTGTTTCCAAGGCTTCCTAGTGCCGAGAAAGCATCTGTACAGTATGATTTGAAAACAGCACTTGTGGGATCAAGCCACACACACAGAATCAGAATAACTCGGTCTGGAGCCAAAAAAGAGCTGGGCTACAAAGATAGTTTAAAAGTAATTTAAAAAAACAATTTCCATTAAAAGGATAGCCAAGTGGAAGCGCAGGGATGTAAATCACACCTCTCTTCTCCAGGGCACAGCAGAAGGCTGGCTGCTCCTTTCCAACAAGCCCCACGCCGCTGAGAAGCGGGGCCCCTCGGGATTCGGAGGCCCAGGGCATTCAGCACAGGCGGGCCGACGCTGGAGCGCCAGGTCGGCGCAGGCAGGCAGGCTGCTCGAACGCGTCGGTCAGGCTGGCAACCCACAGGCAGCACTGCCACGCCAAGGATTCCTGCCCGAGTTACAGCTACAGAAGACACCCAAGGACGACCCCAGCCTGGCACAAACGCACACTGCTGCGGCATCGTGTGTTACAGTCATCTAAGAAGGACGCCACCTTCAAGCTCTCAGTCTGACAGGGAAGAAATGGGAAAAGCCAACAGCAGATTTGAGGCAAGCTAAGGTGTGGTGGGACCCTGAGTGGCATGACCCTAAACTGCCCCCTAAAGCCTTGTCCCCCACCCCTCCATTCAAGATCAAACAGGTCTAGACAAACTAACCGGTAATAAAGGCACTTTTCAGAAGCACCCACATCTAAGAAGAGCCATGCTGCTGAAGACAAACTAGTTTTAAGCTACTCGACAGCTTATGAATCGGGGGCAGCTGACCTAGAATCGTGGACGCCCCGTCCCTGCACCAGCTTTCCTTGGCCCCAGCCAAGGTCAGCTTATGGAGCTGTGGGATCCAGCCTGACTCATGAATTGGCTGGACCGATGGGCCACCTGGCCATCCATCTGCTTTGAAGCCCACGTGCTTCCACTGGACCTGGATTCGTCTCTTTTCCAGCGGGGGACGCGGGGTAGGGGGGTGAGGGCCCTAGAGGCTCCCTAAAATTCTAAAATACAAAAAATTAACCACTGCTTATCCTTTGTATCAGGTTTTTCTCTGATATAAATACTCTATTCCACTACTAAAATAAACCCTGCTTTGAAGAGGTATTTACCCAGAAGTGCTTAAAAGTGTTGAATTGAAGCATATTTCTAAATAAAGTTTAAATGAACTGTAAGACATCATAACTTTTTTTATGCAGTACCTTTCTAAGAGCCAGGAACAAAAGAACCAACAAAAAAAGAGCCAGGAACAATTAAATACTGTAATACTAAACAGTACAGATTTCCCAACGTAACATTCCCAAATTATAACATCTTCAGTTCAGTCACTCAGTCGTGTCCGACTCTTTGCGACCCCATGAACTGCACCACACCAGGCTTCCCTGTCCATCACCAACTGTCGGAGTTTACCCAAACTCATGTGCATCGAGTCGGTGATGCCATCCAGCCATCTCACCCTCTCTCGTCCCCTTCTCCTCCTGCCCCCAATCCCTCCCAGCATCAGGGTCTTTTCCAATGAGTCAACTCTTCACATGAGGTGGCCAAAGTATTGGATATATTTAATAATATACCCCAGTTTCTGTTTTAAACAAGGGATTAATAAGACTCTTATCTGTGCTCTAAACAAAGACCACAAGGTAGGCCCCACTACCAGGCCTGGGTTCCCCACTAAAGCCTTGACTGGAAAGCTTATACAATAATGATATTCTTTCTCAAGTCCTGTCTGCACCAAGACACGGTTTTCCTTTTGTTTCCAGCCTGATTCTAGATGCAGGCACCTAGGCAGAGAATTCAACTTTCCAATGCTAAATGGGAAAAGGCAGTTGAGATCTCCCCTTTCTAAAAAAAAAAGAACTCAGAAAGGATTTAAAATGTACAATGTACAACTATTTAGGGACTTACTTCTGTCTTTATTTCTAGAGTCAGTATTAACAATGATTACTCAAACAATGGGCTTCCCTGGTGGCTCAGAGGTTAAAGCATCTGCCTGGAATGCGGGAGATCTGGGTTTGATCCCTGGGTCGGGAAGAGCCCCTGGAGAAGGAAATGGCAACCCACTCCAGTACTCTTGCCTGGAGAATCCCATGGGGGGGAGGAGCCTGGTAGGCTACAGTCCATGGGGTTGCAAAGAGAAGGAAACGACTGAGCAACTTCACACCACTCAAACAATAATCACACTATTTTACAGGATGGTCGCCTGTGTCCTGGAACACTCCCAAAGCTCACCCTAAGGCAAGAATAATGAAGTTACTTTTGCTCAGCCTCAGACATAAGCAATCCTTGTGGAGATATGCTTGATATGGGATGGGGGAGGGCTCATCCTTTCTCAACTCTGATTTCCCCAGCCATTCTCCAAAGGCTGCAAACACTGGCTCAGGTTAAAGGAGGCTCCACACTTCCCTAAGGAGGCTGGAAAGTGCTAAGGAAGAGGTTCCTACTGCCTTGGGGAGGAAGTGATGAAGCTGAGTCAAACTGTAGCTTTAGAAGGAGACTGCCAATCTTGTCTGTGCAGGAATCAGGTGATCAGCAGTTGCATAAAGCCCTAGGATGTCACATGCCTCTTTTGTTTATAAGCAAACTTGTTTTGAAGACTAAAACCCCCAAACAAAGAACTGCTGCCTTAAATGTGGGCCAGGAAGTCATTAACTGGAGCCAAAGGCGCTGAAGGATCTGGGTGGAGGGGCTGGTTAGTGTGCCTTGGGTCACCGCTGTAACCTGTTTTAGGGAAGAAGATTCTTACCAGCTTGGAAAGGCAAATAAAACTTAAGAGAGAAAGCAGCCTCTGCTACCCCGAGAATCACTTTTCATTTCCAATTCTACTGGGGGAGAGGCATTAGTTAAAATCTGCAGCCATTGTAATTGCTACATTAACATAATCTTAATGTCTCCAGAAGCCTGCTTCATTTCTTCAAAAAGTATCAGAAGATCAGGATCAAGGAAAACAAAACTCGAGGCTACAGGTCCTACTCACAAACTTCTTCCCACCAAGAAGCCAGCTCTGGGAAGGAGAACACACAGGGCCGTCAAGGAGCTGCACAAGCTGCAGGTGGCATGAAGACTTATTTACCTCCACCTCCCCAGCATCTTAAAGGAGCAGAACGTGACCGCAGATGCCCAGGGCTTCCCTAGCCTCCCCTGGAGAAGAATGCACCCAGCACCACAGTGCCCAGAGGCCTGGAAGGAAGGCTGCGAGCCCAGCGGGGTGACAAGATGACCCCTGGCAACACCACAGCTTCCTAAGCCCGAGGTGTAAGCAGACCATGGCGCCCATTAGGCAGGGCCTGGCCTTTCTCCTCAGGCAGAGCCTTGGCCTAATGGAAGGCAGACGTTCCATTCTCCCCTGCTGCTACTGCTGCTGCTAAGTCGCTTCAGTCGTGTCTGACTCTGTGCGACCCCATAGATGGCAGCCCACCAGGCTCCCCCGTCCCTAGGATTCTCCAGGCAAGAACACTGGAGTGGGTTGCCATTTCCTTCTCCAATGCATGAAAGTGAAAAGTGAAAGTGAAGTCGCTCTGTCATGTCCAACCCTCATCGACCCCATGGACTGCAGCCCACCAGGCTCCTCCGTCCATGGGATTTTCCAGGCAATCCTCTGCCAAACATCAGGAAGCAGAAGTGGCAGAGACTGGGAAAGAGAAAACCTTAAAATTAGCCAAAGTTATTCTATTCGTAGGAAATGGGACTAGAATTTGGCTTAGGCCTTTCCTGGAGCTTTCAAGGATTTTCAAAAGAAGCGTATTTTGGCTACACTGGGCTAGTTCCCAGGGCTTCTTAAAGCCTTAGCATCAGAAGTACTACTTTTTGGGGGATAACAAAATGAAACTCAGGAGGAAGGGGGCCAGCATCTGGCTCTGTTACTCAAATCAGTAACAGAAAAGAACTGACTAGGGATACAGATTGAGCCAGAAAATTCTCCTCTCCACAGGAGACTAAAGCTCGGCTGTCGCCTACCTTGAAGAGAACTGTAATGCCCCTGCCTCAATTCAGGCCCCAAATATCCCAAAGACTGCTTCCAGGCAGCACAACAGCAAGAACAAGAGGGCAGCTACACTGACAGAGCAAAGGGAGGTGTAAGTCTGTAAAGCGCCGTCTCTGGGTACCTGAGGCTCAGGCAGCAGACTCTCACAGTGGCCAGCACTGAGCCTGGAGAGCGAGCGAGCGAGCAGGCAGGGTGCTTAACTGAAGCTAAGCTTCAGCAGGGCCCACAGGCTCCTGGGGAAGAACGACAGGACTTATTTCATGGATCACTTGGAGAAAAACCTCATTTCAGGTTTCAGTGCTATTGATGGCTTAAGCCTAATTAAGTCCCGAACTATTTAAAAGGATTCTTGGGTATCTGAGGCTGAATTTCATCTTTTTTTAAAAAAGTCCAAGCCTTGCTCTGTTTTCTTAACCCAAGTGCACACACATCTATTGCAGCCCTTTCTTGTTTTCCTTGAGCTCCTGATGTCAGGGAGCACAAAATTCAGATTTCTAATCAGGATCTCTAAAAGTTTTCAGACTTCCAAGGTATTGAGTTCTATAAGCAACCAAGCAGATGTCCAAAAGCAGTATACACCCCTCACCTGGACTGTGGGACTGTCTTATCCACAAACAGGAAGATTGCCTTTTCAGAAGGAAGCTGGATCCTTTTCCTGATGATCCACATGAACTGAGCCACAGTGATGTCAGATGGAACCAGATACTTCCGTTTGTCAATGTCAACAATCTGAGAGCCTGAGACCTTTTCCACAATCACCTGCAAAAGCAAAGTAAGGTCATGACTGGATTGCTAACGTGATGCTCTGGCCTGCATTGCTGGAGTGCTGATTAACAGTGTGTGGGCAAGGAGGTGGGTGGGAAACGGCATAACATGAGCAAATATGCCCCTGGCTTAATAAACCACACATTCTGGAGATTAAGAATTTATATAAATGTGTTACAAGGAAACAGTAAGTGCTTTTCTGTGGTCAATTATTAATACAGTTCTCATCCCTGATCTCAGCATGCATAAGAGAAACACAGCCCTCACTACAAAGCTTTTCAGTACGTTGGGCAGACTCAAGAATATCTGGTGAAGGGTTCCTCTACAGCCTCTTACTCTAGGGCCCCAGAATGGATCTGCCTTCACACCTACAGGGAAATTAAGATCCCAAGGAACACAGGAAATGAGAAGGGATGGATCAATGGGGATGACTGGCAACCCCAGGCAGCCAAGGACCAAGCTCTTCACTTGGCCTGTTGCTTCTCTCTGGACTAAGTTTCAAATCTATCCCTCCTGCCTCTCCCCAGAGGAACTGTTCATAAGCAATAAGCTACAGTAACAGGCCTGGATGTCCTCAAAAATAAATAAGGGTTACAGAAATCATTTCCCCCATCAAGGGATAAATACAAGATAAGCATTATTGATCAGTGGCAGCTCAGACTTTTTTTTTTTTGGTAGGAAAGGATGATAGGGTCAGGGTGAGAAAAGGGAACCAGAAGTCAGGTAAAGAGGAAGGCTCAAAGTTAAAGATGAATGTCCTGAGACTGAAGTACCACTTTCAAGACCAACGTGAACGTCTCCCTCCACCACCATTCCCTAAAGTGGTTGTGACCTGTCGCCCTGTCCTAGAACATCATTTCTTACATAATTGGCTAGGGAGCCCAGAGGCTGCAGACAGCTCGCTGGCCTAGATCGCGAGGTTCAGCACCGAAGCATCCTGAACAGCATCCACTACAGCCCCTCAAGTCGCGGCCCTCGACGGCCCCTTACCCAGTGTGGCCCATCTGCCACCACAATCGTGACTGTAGTCTAAACTTGTCAACTGTTGAGCAGCCTTGGCCCCACCACCCGTCCTAGACGGCAGGGGTGACAGCGAGGCGAGGGGGCGGGGAACGCACTCACCGGAACCCGGTCGGGGTATTTCGCTCGTATCTTCGCAGATTCCACGCATCTGTGTTCTGAGGGAGAAACACACGGGGCTGACGGCCGCGCCTGCCCGCCGGCCGGCTCCCAGAGCCCCAGCCCTCCTCCCTCCGGGACCTGCGCACGCCCCCGGTCTTCTTGAGCGTCCGGGCGGGCCCAGTCCTCGGGGCCCCGGCTCCAGCAGGGCCCGCAGAGGGCGGCCCGGGGCGTGTGGGCAACCGCCCCGGGGGCCAGGACCTCGGCCGCCCGAGCCCCAAGGGAAGAACCCGCCCCGCCCGGCCCAGCCCGGGGCGGCCCGAGTGGGGGAGGGGGCCCCAGCCGCCCCCGCCCCCACGGCCGGGCTAGCGGCCGAGCGCTCACCCAGCGAGTGGTCCTCCTTGAACATCCACTTCATGGCGGCGGCGAAGAAGGGACGCAGCCGGCTCTCGGAGCCGCGGAGCTCAGCGCACCAACCACAACAACAACGACGGCGGCAGCGGCGGTGACTACACGGCAGGCGGGACTTCCGGCTGCCGGAGCCTAGCAACCGGGAGGGGCGGGGCTTCCGGCGCCGCTGCGGGACATCGCGTCAAGGGGCGGGGCCGCGCGGCAAGGGGCGGGGCAGGAGAGGGGCTTTGAGAGGCTCTCGGCGGAGTGGGGAATAGAGTGGACGACAGGCTGGTCTGTGAGGGATACTGATGACTGCGGAGAGGGTATTCGAGAGCTGGTACCAGGCGTGGGGTCTCGGTGGACGTTAGTAAAGGGAAGAAGTGAGCAGGTCCAGCCGACAGGATAGAGCCTTTACAGGAGTCTGTTCAATAGGCAAGTCTGACTGGGGCGTTGGTGACAAGAGGGCAATTTTGTAGGTTTCAGTGACAGAAGAGGGTGCTCTGGTGGCCAGTGATGGCAAGGGGTCTACTTAGGGCTTTGACACTTTGGGGAGGATTCTTTGGAGTGACTGCAGGTTCAGGACTCAATCTGAGGG
The DNA here is from genome assembly GCA_006408675.1 of Madoqua kirkii. Classification (NCBI taxonomy): domain Eukaryota; kingdom Metazoa; phylum Chordata; class Mammalia; order Artiodactyla; family Bovidae; genus Madoqua; species Madoqua kirkii. Next base: position 2,374 of record SJYC01082218.1, on the reverse strand, counting down.
ATGTGACTGGTTTGAGGGGACTGTGTGGGGAGGGGTACTGATGACAACGCGGGAGTTCAGGACTGAGGACAATCATAATTGTGGCGTTGGACCTAGGAATTGGGATTTGAAACAAATCCCAGCTCCTTCCCTTATTCACGAATAATAAATGAATAAACGTTTAAGAAAAGTTATCCTAACTATGCTTTTGAGGAGTGTAACACCACACTGATCCCAAAGAGACCATTTAACCTTAATTGCCTGAGGAGTTAGAGGTGACTGACTGTTAGACCCAGAGACCTAGTCATGAAGTGGGTTTCTTTCGCATTCAGCGTCACACCCTATGGCGGGTGTGTGTCTGTGTGTGTGTGTCCTGCCTGACCATATGCCTTCAGGTTCTCCAGTGATGTTATTCCTTTCTTCCTCCAAGACTCACCAGGGCAGTGTGCTGTGGTTCATCCCTCTGTTTATGAGCTGGTGAATATGTAAGAAGATATTCACTTAATTGGGCACGTGATCCTTGCCACGTGCTTGTGATTCTGATACATCTGAAAGGCTTGTATGTTTGAACATTATCATTTATCATTTCCTAAGTTGAAATTCCTGATGGATGCTGTGGAATATAGCTTCATTCAGAAGTATTTCTTGATATTTTAACATTGCTTCCTTGTTTTTTATGAAAAATCTTTTGAATTTCATGCCTGGAAATTTTTGTGGTTGCATGTAGGAGCACTGTTCTAAGTGTTGTTGAAAAGCAGCAAACAGAACAGACAATACTTCTACTCTTACGGAGTTTGCATTCTAGTGGGACAAAAAGAAATAAAATATATGTTGGGTAATGATAGGTGCTGTTTAGAAAAATAAAGCCTACTTGGTGACTAGTGAGTCACCATGATGGTGGGAGCGAATGCTAATCAGATAAAGTGGTTGACATATTTCTGGGAATAGGAAGGAGTCCCATGTGACTGGAGCTGAATATATAAGAAGGTGTGCATTAGGAAGTGAGACCAAAGAGACCTAGAAAAGTGGGTTGAGCTTTGAATTCCATTTGAAGAACTTTAGATTTTATTTAGAATGAGATGAGAAGGCAGTGGAGGGTTATAAGCAAAAGTGTTATATGATATGACTTTCCTAGCTTCTGTGTAGACAGTAGATTATAGGGGGTTGAGGACGGAAGTAAGGGAACAGTTAAGAGGCTATTGTGATAATCCAGGTATAAGATTATGTTGGTTTAACCCAAGATAGTATCTGTGGAGTTGATGGGAAGCAGCTGTGTTCTAGATACATTTTGAAGGTAGATCCAACAAAATTTGCTGATCAACTGAATATGATTCATGAGGAACAAGTGTAAGTCAGGGTTTTGGAATAATTGAGTGGTCATTTACTGGAACAGGGTGGAGCCAGAATGGTGGGGTGTGCAAATCAAGAGTTTGGTTTTGATTATATTAAGTGTAAGATGCCCAAGAGATGCATCCAAGTAAAGATGTAGAGTAGGAAGATGGATCTATGAATCTCAGATTCAGGATAGAAGTATTTAAAGCTATCAAATTAGATGAGATCTGCTAGAGAGTGAGAAGGCATATTAAAAAGCAGAAACAATACTTTGCCAACAAAGGTCCATCTAGTCAAGCCTATGGTTTTTCCAGTGGTCATGTATGGATGTGAGAGTTGGACTATAAAGAAAGCTGAGCACCGAAGAATTGATGCTTTTGAACTGTGGTGTTGGAGAAGACTCTTGAGAGTCCCTTGGACTGAGAGGAGATCCAACCAGTCCATCCTAAAGGAGATCAGTCTTGGGTGTTCATTGGAAGGACTGATGTTGAAGCTGAAACTCCAATACTTTGGCCACCTGATGTGAAGAACTGACTCACTGGAAAAGACTCTAATGCTGGGAAAGATAGAAGGCAGGAGGAGAAGGGGATGACAGAAGATGAGATGGTTGGATGGCATCACCGACTCAATGGACATGAGTTTGGGTAAACTCTGGGAGTTGGTGATGGACAGGGAGGCCTTGTGTACTGCGCTCCATGGGGTCACAAAGAGTCGGACACGACTGAGTGACTGAACTAAACTGACTGAAGAAAGTGAGTATAAAAATTGAAATAACCTATTTTGCAAATGGAATTAAACACTAAGGAATGAAGATGATTGTTAACCCTCTGATAGTGAATCAGTGAAGGAGTTAAAAATTGGATCAAAGACCCTCGCTTCCCTTTACAGAGCTGGATACTGTGTCCTAGTTTGAAGTATGTGTAGCATCTTACACCTGGAAGAACTTAGTATGCTTCTAAGTGGAGAGATTCGAAGCAACTTACAAGCATGTTTGTCACCTGATGGTCTCCAGGTACAATGTCTGTCTTCTATCATAACCTACTTTTTTTTTTTTTTTTTTTTT
>SJYC01082217.1:0-24304 GCA_006408675.1 Madoqua kirkii | reverse complement strand
GGCCGTTAGCAGAATGACACGCAGTTCAGCCAGATCACCCTCGTGACTAACTGAGCGTCTGCTGAAGAGACCCAGAATGGGCCTCTGTCATACGTGGAACAGGGATTTTCCATTCACTCTCAGGACCGCTGGACCTGCTTTATGGTCCCGTGCTTTCACTGGCCGTGGAAGGACACGCCCTCTGAGATCCGCATTTCACAGCCATCCGCACACACCTCTGAGTTTTTATTTCCAAAGCACCTTTCCTTCCAGGCTGCCCAAAATAAGGACTTTGGAAACAAAGCTGTTTTGAAGTATTTAGCACAAAAAGATCCTAACACTGGTCCCTCTGCCTTTTCTTTTAATGTTTTGAGCTGTTTATATGCCTAGAGTTTTTTTTTTCCTCCTTGAGATTTAAATAAAAAGGAGTTTCTGGTTTGAATCACCAAAAGGTAATGAACTACGGAAAGAGAGCTGAAGATGTATGTCAACATGGCTTTGTATTTTATTAAATTATTCTTCATGCCAAACATGTACAAAGAACCATGATGTTTTGTAAATTTATAATTAAAATGTTCAAACTGGAAGGTTCCATGTGGCTCTTTAGAGGGGGGGTGTATTTGGAAAAGGGAGGGTGGGGAAGGCAGAAGTTGTGCCCACTTCTCCAGCAGCCTTGCCACGCCTCTGCCCAAAGACCTTGGAGCTTTTGTTAACTCTGGCAAAAGCCTTCTGGCTCACCCCAAGTAAATGTGAGTTTTTGGTGGAATCCACATGGCATGTGAAAAATCACAGGCTGGAAAATTACAACTGCTTCTGGTGAATACCAGATTGTTTACAGATCAGAGGTTGGTGGCTTCTGAAGATGAACCACACTGTACAGTTGCAGGGAAAAGGTGGGGAAATAACAGAAGTTTATCACCTGAGCTGTAACCCATAGCTGTATCAGGGTCTAAGACAATATTTGGCATGGGGGAATATCTTATCTTGCCAAATGATTATCCAGTTTCTATTTGACTCAGGTGAGGTTCCATCATCTAAGAATAATAAAGCAATTGATAAAGCCTTCTTTCTTTCTCTTCATGTTCATGCTTTGTAAAAGAAGTTTTATTTCTTTGTGACCACGTAAGTTCTAAATGCCTATGAGAGGAAACGTGTAATTACAGAAACCTAAAGAAAATGAGTTGTCTGTAAATTGCTCTCGGCATTCTGATACACATCCTTTTAATTTTTTGTTGCCTTTTTTTTTTTTTTGCTGTCATAAATGACATTTCTATCAACCATGCATATAAATCCTTTTTGTTAGTTTTATTTCCTTTTAGAGCCGAGAAAGAAATTAGATTTCAAAAAGCTTATGACAATTCTTAAAGGATTTTAATTCATCTCGCCAAACTGAATCCTGGAAAGAATGCACTAATTTACAGTTCCAGCCGCAGAGATTTCTTTTTGGGTCGCACCAGGGACTATAAGAGATCAGAATTCTCCATCTTGTTCAGATGCTTGGACTCTGTTATCTGTAGGAGGAAATAACATCTTTATTTACTGAAAGATACCAGTATTTACCAGGACCTTCTATCAAGCCTGAGCTCTGGTTTGAGGCTGGAGAAGCAGGGAGACAGCCAGCTTGCAGGCCCAGCTCCCGTGGGCCACCTGGTGTCCCGGCGCCTCGCAGCCTAGCTAGTGCGCAGGGCCCTGACATCCAGGTGACCCAGGCTTGGCTGGGGCCGAGGCTGGGGGCTTGGGAAGCAGTTTAGATTCCTTTGGCTGCGAGGATGCCACCGAGAGCGAGCAGGGGCAAAATTAAGATTCGGTTTCTTTCACAAGGGCCTTTTGTGTTCCCAGAAGCCTCCCTTCTCTGGGGATTGATTGGAGGGGGAAACACTCTTGGTCAACGAATGGGATGAGAAGCGACGCGACGGGCGCCCCCTGACACCCCGCGCCGAGCCGCGCGCTCCCGGCCGCCCCCCGGGCCCACCTGCGCCCTTCTCTCGGGGGCTCGCCCTCCTCTCCGGGGCTCGTCCGCGCCCGCCCGGGGCGGCCGCCCCTCCCCCGAGGCGTGGCCCCTCGGCCCGCGGTGGGCAGGCTAGCCCGAGCCCGGGGGCCAACCGGCTCTTTCCTCCCTCCCCTCCCGCCCCGGCGCCCGCCCGCCCGCTCCGGGACCGCAGCCACGTCTGAAAGCGCCTCATTGTGCGCGCTCCGCTCCAGCCCGAGGCTCCGAGCGGCCGCACAGGTAGCGCGCGGCGCGGGGCCGGGCGCCCGGGCGCCCGGGGAGCTCCGAGGCTGCTTCGTGTCCTGCCCCGCACTCCACCCCACCCCGGGACGGCTCCCTCAGCATCCCATTCTTACAACACCTCTCTTTTTTTTTTTTTTTCTTTTCTTTTAGGGGACTCCTGCCCGGTTTCCAGCCTCCAGCCGCCTTGGCTCTCCAGGTGCCTCCAATATCTCGGCCCCCGCTTGCCAAGTCCCACGCCTCTCGGAGCGCCCTCGGCCTCGGGGGCACGGGTGCCCCTTCAGAGCCCTACGACCCTGCGGACTGTCCCGGCGAGGAGACAGCGGCCGCGAACGGAGCTGGGTGAAGGCGGCGTCCAGGAGTCTCGGCAGAGACTGGGGCCAGAGGCGTCTGCCCCGCGCCGCGCCCCCTGGCCGGGACACCTCGCCTGGGGTACGTTTATTCGTCCTCTCTCCGCGCGGGATGCCCACACCCTGGGCGGCCGGGGGCCCAGCTGGGGAGACGGTGACCTTGCAGCCCCCCGTGGGCTGTGGCAGTTGGAGCTGAGGGTGGTTTTTATGAGAATGTTAAAAGGGCATCACACTTTTCCAAGTGCTGGTTGGAAAGGGTCTTCTTGGGGCTTCAGCTCCACAGGGCATTTCTTGAGGATCCCTTGTCTCTTGCAACTTGAGTTTCAAAGGGTATGGCTTTCATTTAAAGAAAAAAAAAAAAAAACGGAAACAAAAAACTCTCCAAGAGCTTTTCCCATGGAACCCTGAGGAAAAGCAGCTCGGGCAAGTGAATTTGGAACCAGATCGAGCTGAATTTGAGTCTGGAGGACCCTGCTCCCAGCTGCTGGACCGTGGGCAACAATAGAGACTGCCTCCCTGGGCCTCAGCATAGGTGCCCAGCAGATGTTCAATCTCTTTTCTCTTTCCTCTCGTACTGGAGGCTCGATGATGGGAAAAGCGAGGCCCCAAGAGCGGAAAAGCCTTGGCTGAGGTGAAGCCATAAGTGAGTGAGCCAAGTACCAGAGTTAATAAGAATAGCAGGCTGCTTGGTGAGCCTGGCCATGCCAAGGGTTAGTCTGTTCCATTTAGTCCTCTCCAGACTGCATGGTAGGTGCTGCTAGAGCCTGTTCTTGGAGTCAGCTGAAGCCCAGAGGTTATGAGTGACTGGCCCAAAGTAACACACCCCTCTGGTTGTAGAGCACAGTTTTAACCCAGTCTGGCTTCAGAAGGCAGGCTTTCAGCCTTGATTCACTATCTTCTGTTTGGAATGTGTGGCTTCTCTGGTAGCTTAATTCGTAAAGAATCTGCCTGTGATGCGGGAGACCCGGGTTCAATTCCTGGGTTTGGGAAGATTCCCTGGAGAAGGGAATGGCAACCCACTCCAGTATTCTTACCTGGAGAATCCCATGGACAGAGGAGCCTGGCAGGCTATACATAACTTAGCAACTAAATCACCACCACCACCACTGCTGCCTACGCTTGATTCTTTCTATTGCTAGGGTCACTTGGACTTGGTTGGGCTATTTTTTTTTTTAGTTTTCCTTATGCACAGGCTTTCTCTTGGACTCATAGAACACAGTTGTGACCCAGGATTTTTAGAAGATCCTTGAACAAATACTTTTCAGTGGCCTATGTGCCAGACGTTATCTGTGTGCTTTAATATTAATCCCTCTAATCTTCAAATCAAGCCCATGAGTTGAGTTATATTATTTCCTCTATTTATAGATTTTTTTTAAAAAGTAAGCACAGAGAGATTAAGTAACTTGCTCAACTTGCTCAAGATCACCCAGTGAGTCATCAACTAGAGTTTATACTCTTAGCCCATGTGCTAACTCCACTACCTGGTATGAGAGAGATAGGGTCTGGCTTCTAGGCTAGTCAGGGGATTTAGGTACAGATGCATGAACAGGAGTACTCTTTGTAGTGATAGGAGCATTAACAAAGATTTCCCAATATCACCTAATACTCAGTCCATGTTAAAATTTCTCTGATTACCTCAAAGATATCTTCTCACACTGGGTTTGTCTGAATCAGAATCCAAACAAGGTACACATGTTGTCTTTGGCTGTTTTGTGTTGTTTTCTTTTTGTTGTTGTTGTTTCTGAAAATAAGTTTTGTTTAAATACATAACATTAAAACTGAACAGGGTGGCGGAAAAAAAAACCAAAATCAGTTTGTTACTTCCCATGGCATTGGGCCATTGTTGCTAGTGAGTTGCAAGCTCTACAGCTCTGACTAATCGATGGGTTTGAAATTTGATAGAAGGTTGGCCTCACTTTCTAGTTTGGGAATTGATTATTTACGATATGTCTGGTCTAAAAGACCTTGGTGGCAAGCCAGATGTCCTGGCCCCTCACTAGAGGATTGTTGGTTGCTCTAAGCTCTGCCCACCGGGTCACATTGGAGACAGCAGGGGACCTTTCCCCGACCACCAAAGGCCCCCTCCAGCAGCACAGCTGCCGCACCCATCCTCCATTCTCCGCTTCATGGAGGGCTGTCCACGTGGTGACGTTCTCTCCGGACAGGGAACTCTGCAGAGGGACTGTGAGGGGCTTCCGGCCAGATGTAGCCGCCTGTGATCCTGGGGCTCTGGACTTGGCTGAAGCATCACTGTTACTGCCTTGTTTCAGGCTGGACACTGCCGGGCGCCTCTGCTTGACCTCTGTTTAAATGAGGGACCCCAAGACTAGACAGCATGGCTCTGTTCAGTTTGTTGCATAGAGGAGTTCCACTAGTCCAAGTTAAAAGCAGACCCCAGATGTTACATTATACGGGCTGAGAGGTTTTTAAACTGGTGACAAGGGACAAAAGGGAAATTCTACTCATTGCAAGGGAATCCTCACTTAAGTCTCAGTGAGCCAAAAGCACTTGAACCCATGAACCTTCAGCTGGTCGTCCTTAGCAAGTCCAATCTCTACCAGGAACTGTCCTTAGCCAGTCCAGTCTCCACCAGAAACTGGCGTATGTTCTTGCACTGGTCACCCTGTAGCTGAAGTCCTTCTCCATACTCTGGATGCTCAATGCAGTACCACTGCAGGCAAATTTCTTCCTAAATGCCTTCACTAGATTCTTTTTATCGTAATCATCAGCGATCCCCTGGACAGTAGTGAGAGTCTTCTTGCCATTTCTTCATTGAATCCTTATATGGATATAATCCTGAGAGCCAACAGGAGGCATATAAGCACCCTTACTTGCATCAGCAAAGGGTTCCAAAGAATGGAGGTTCTGAATAGTGGACATAAATACAATTGAAGGCGGCTGAGGGAGACAGCGGGCAGGGGATACAGAGCCTTGGGAAGCAGCATCAGGAAGAGAGGAGGCTTGAAATGGAGTCTGCTGAGTCCTTGGCGGCAGCTCAGTGACTGGACCAAGCTGTTTTCTTCTAAAATAGTCCCTTCCTTTTTTCTTTCCATGCCATTGACTGATAAAAATGATTTAGTCTTTTTAAAAAATGAATTTAAATGACTTTTTAAAAATAAATGAATCAAAATAAGAGATTAAGGAAAATAAACCAGAGAACATTCCAGATGATCCCTGCATAAGAGGGCTCGGCCCACACCTGGGGGTGGATGCCAGAGAGGAACGTGTGAAATACGCACCCGCTATTCCCCCGAGTGTTGCTGCAGAGAAGAGGGGGAGTCCCAGACATGAGGCCCCTCCAGCTGTCAGGTGCAGTGATTTAGACCAAGTTAGGTGTTGTGTAGGGTGTGCTTTGGGGATCCCCAGAGTTCAGAGCCTTGGAAAAAGATTTCTGTGTTGGTATCTGCTCATCTGCTCTGAAAGCCCTGCACATGGCTCTGAGCCGAGGAGACTTGAAGCTCCTCTCCCAGGCTAACTTGATTTCACTTCCCAGTAGGTTCCTGCAGGCAGGTCTGGTTACTCCAGCAGCATCTGGGCTCTGTGATTGGAGCCTCCCCACTTCTGGCTGATGCCACACAGCTGCTCCCCAGGGCCAGCAGGGGAATGGCAGATGTGGCTGGGCTTAGGGCCAAGCACGTCTTCACCACCACCTGCCCCGGCCCAGAGCTCTGAGGCTGAGTGTGGGTTGGAGCCCTTCACAAGGACCAGGTAGTTTTCCATCCCACGTCCCTCCCCTCTAGCCACCTAGGCACTCAGGTCAGCTGGAAGATGGTTTGGGGGTGCCTCTCTTCCTGCAATAAAAGCTAGGTCAGCAAACTCAACCCATGCCTCTTTGAATCGATGAAACAAACCTGATTGTTAATGATTGACAAAGTAATAAAACAAGAAAAAAAATGACCTTTAATCTGGCCACAGAATAATAACCACCAATATTCAGCACGCATCCTTCTGGATTTCTTCCTATACTAAATCATTTGGCTTTTGTTTGTTTAAGTAACAGCTTTATTGAGATATAATTCACATTCTTTGAAGTTGTTTTAAGTGTACAGTTCACTGGATTATAGCATATTCAGTCTTGTGTGTCAACCACCTGAAAGTTCTTCTCTGTTGTGGCACATATCATTGTTTCATTCCTTCTTACTGCCAGAGAATAGTCAGTCATATGAGTACACCACATTTTGTTTATCCATTCATCAACTGATAGGCGTATAGGACATTTCCATTTGGGGCTGTTATGATTAATGTTGCTGTGAAATTCATGAGCACGTTTTTGTGTAGACATATATTTTTGGTTATCTTGAATTTGTGTATTTTAGAGTAGAATTGCTAGATCACTTGGTAATTCTGTGTTTACTTGAGGGATGACCTGCTTTCCGCAACAATCCACCATTTTACATTCCCACCAGCAGACTATGAGGGTTGCAGTTTCACCATATTCTCACTAACACTTGCTATTATCTGCCTTTATTGTTACAGCCAAGCTACAGGATAGGAAGTGGTAACCCAATGTAGTTTTGATTTGCATTTTCCTAATGACTAAAGCTACCAAGGATCTTTCCATGCACTTATAGACCATGTGTCCATCTTCTCTAGAGAAATATCCACTCAAATATGTTGCTTATTTTAAAATCAGGGTTTTTTTTATTGTTCAGTTGTAAGAGCTCTTTATGTGTGGGTACAAGTCCCTTGCTATTTATATGATTTGCAAATATTTTCTCCCATCTGTGGATATCATTTCAGTTTCTTGATGGTGTCCTTTGATATTCAGGTATTTTTAACACACTGAATGTTTTGCTGTGTTTTTTCCCCACTCAACATTATATCATGAAGTGCTCTAAAGTTAGACAGCTTCCTCTTCTTTATTAAAGTTCCTGAACCTTTCTAAGCCTCAGCTTCCTCTGTAAGATAGGGTGGCACATCAGACGAACCTCATAGGATTGTTGTGAGATAATCCTGATCTGATCTTCAGAGGAAGATGGGTTGGAAAGGCTTGATATGTAGGAAGCCCTCACAGGTGGTGTTCCGTGATTCCCCCACCACCACAGGCATCTTTCTCCTCTCTCTCCCCTTCCCTCCCTTGGTGCTTTTCCTGTCTCTTGTTCTTCTTTTCTCTCTCCCTTCTCGTATTTCCTCCTTGTCTTTCTTGCCCTCCACGTCAGCCTTCTCTCCAGCAGATACCCTGGGCTCCATCAGAGCTGGTTGTCTCCAGGGGTGGCCCTTGATGCCTCAGGACCACGCCTGCCTCATCCGAATCTCTTTTCTTTAGCCTTTGGGATTCCTGAACAGAATGGCCTGCAGCTGGTGCCAAACAGAGAGAAATCTGAGCCAGGGGGTGGTACCTAAGGATTACCTTTCACTGCCTTAGACTGCAGGGCTGGAGGCACTGGAGAGGAGGAGCTGCAGTCTGGAGCAGCTGGAGCGGGCCCAGAGGGCAGATCTCTGTCCTCCTGTACCTCCCTTGCGAGGCCTGCCCTGTGGCTCAGTGTTCCCATAGGCACGTCAGAGAGAATGGGGGCTCCTTCTCTGCCTCAGACCAAGAGCTAGTCAAGGATGACTAGAAGCCATTGTAACGTTAAGATGCTCGGCAGAAAGAAATACAGGTCAAGTGGAGGATCACTCCCTTCAGACTTGGATCAGAGTGCCTGATATCAATTCAGCAAATATCTATTAATATCATCTCACTCAGGCTTTGAGGCAATCCCTGACATGACACTTATTGTCTTACTCTGGCAGGATTCTTAACTTTTTTTTTAAAGCAATTCAATGATCTTAATATTAGGTTATTTTTTTGTTTGAAAAAAATAAGATTTTTGCAATCTCTACGTCCTGAAATGTGGCATCAGGCTTACTTTTTTTTTTTAATGAGCGACTGAGCCCACATACTCTTTGCCTTATAGTTTGTAGGCACTGAATTTATGAGTATACAGCTACTGTTTCTGAAAGGACAGACATTAAAGAAGTGTACCTCTCAATGCAGGACCAGTTCCATGTTCTCCCGTGTGCCATGGGCAATGTGTCTTAGTGGCCTGAATACACACCTCTCTACTACTGGAAAGCTAATCTTGCTAATCTTGGATACAAAACAAAGTCCCTCCAGGCCTTTTGATAAAATTGATTAGCATTTTTCTATGGGCTATCATATTAGCTATTATTATAGAAAGCTCAGTCATGTCTGAGCTTTGCGACCCCATGGACTATACCCCACTAGGCTCCTCTGTCCTTGGAGAGTCTCCAGGCCAGAATACTGGAGTGGGTTATCATTCCCTCCTCCAGGGTATCTTCCCAACCCAGGGATTGAACCCAGGTCTCCCACATTGCAGGCGGATTCTTTACCATCTAAGCCACCAGGGAAGCCCATAGCAAGCAGGACAGAGCCTTTTTTCTTCCTCTTAGTCCCTTTTTCTTCCCTCCAAATTACTATATTTACAGAAACAATATGCTTTGGTTAGTAGAACACTTTCCTTTTTTTGGCCATGCCTGGTGGCTTGCAGGATCTTAAATTCCCTGACCAGGGATTGAACCCGGGCCCTTGGTATGGAAAGTGCCGAGTCCTAAGCGCTGGACCACCAGGGAAATCCTGACCCTCTCCTCTTCCTGTACTTCTTACTGAACTAAGTTTGTTTCGGATGCCTGGAGGCAGGAACTATTTCTCTAATTATAATTTTACACTAATGATGTTCTGTATATAGTGAGGAGGAGGGAATAAAAGGTTTGGGGAAATTCAAGGAGCAGCTCTGGGTCGATTGCGTAGAACAGGGCAAGTCCAAGTTGGAGATCCTGGGCTGTGATGCCGTCAGCAGTGCTCAGCTGAGAGGTCTAGGAAAGCATGCGCCCCAGGGTTTGCTTTCTTTAACAGAAAATCTGCCACGAATGGGGCTGGGTTCAGTGGGATGACTTTTTTTTGTTCCTTTAGATATGGTACCTACAGCCTCTCTGGCCTTCCCCTGACCCTTGAACATGAAATGCTCCTTCTTGGAGCCCTCAGAGATGCTACTTCATCTGGCATACCTCTTCTCTCCGCCTGCTCCCTCACACAGCCCTTCCCACAGTTATTCCCTGCTCAGCCATCGGATCCCAGTTCAAAAAGCGCTTGGCTAAGGAAAGACTCCTCTGCTTGCTCTCAGCTGCAGGCTCCCACAGCACCGGCCTTGCCCCTTATTACACTTCCTATCAGTTCAGTTCAGTTGCTCAGTCGTGTCCAACTCTTTGTGACCCCATGCATACTTGTACTATGCTTGTGGTTAAATGATCGCTTGCTTCATGGTGACCTTCTCAGCTAGAAATTAAGCTGAACGCAGTGGCCACATGCCAATATTTACTTTCATGCTTTGCACATAATAGCCACAGAATAAATGTTTACAGAATGAATGAAATAGTACATGAACATACAATAAAGAATTTCAGATAAAATTTTAGGATATTTATAGAATTTCTAGTATGTATATGCTTTTTTCTTTTAGGTCTTATACACTTTAAAACTTTTATTTATTTTTATTTATATATATGTATATAATTAATTAATTTATATATATATATAATTCTTCTCCAGTATAGGTTATTACAAAATATTGAATACAGTTCCCTGTGCTGTACAGTAGGTCCTTGTTATTTATTTTATATACAGTAGAATATATCTGTTAATCCCAGATTTCCAATTTATCCCGCTCATCCCTTTGGTAACCACAATTGTTTTTCTATGTCTGTAAGTCTATTTCTGTTTTGTAAATAAGTTCATTTGTATCATTCTTTTTTTTTAGATTCCGCATATAAGTGCTATCATAAGGTATTTGTGTTTCTCTGTCTGACTTAGTATGATAATCTCTAGGCCCATCTGTGTTGCTGCAGATAGCATTATTTTATTCATTTTAAGGCTTGGAAATATTCTATTGGATATATGTACCTTATCTTCCTTATCTGTTTACGCACCTTCAGGTTGCTTAACAACAACAACAAATGAATATTGGGGTGCATGTATGTTTTTAATTACAGTTGTCTTTTCAGGTGTATGCCCAGGAATGGGACTGCTGGATCATATGGTAGCTGTATTTTTTATTTTTTTTTGAAATCTCCATACTCTTCTCCATAGTGGTTGTGCCAGCTTCAGTTCAGTTCAGTTGCTCAATCGTGTCCGATCTTTGCGACCCCGTGAATTGCAGCACATCGGGCCTCCCTGCCCATCACCAACTCCCGGAGTTCACTCAGACTCGCGTCCATACGATTTCCACCAACAGTGTAGGAAGGTTCCCAAAAGGAGAAAACTCCACACACACAGAATTTTGTACCACTTCTATGTATCACCTTTACAAAAATTAGCAAATAATAAATATATGCCCACAAAATATTACAAAGGATTCATAGGAGAGGCAGATGACCCTTCCAGAGTGGGGAGCTTCACTGGGCAAAGGTTTAGAAATGGGGCCACCCAGAGCCCCACACTGGGGGCCTGCCACTTGCATGCAAACCCCTGCCCTACCCCTTACCATGTCTCTAAGCCCCGTTGCCTCAACTAAAACACACGAGATGATTTTTACCTTCTAGGGACTTGGGGAGAATAAAATTCAGTCAAGAAGATAAAATACACATCGCAGTGCCTGCCTGACATGTTCTTCCTCACTTGAACCCTGGGCCAGTTGGTGGTGTGCTGAATGAAAGGTGCCTTCTGAGAAAACGCCCAGCTGGGACCTGGATTCTCTGGACACCCTGCATGCACAGGATATTTCCATCTGCTTCCTAGTTCTTGAGTTCCAATCAGAGGATCAGATAACAGTTCCTGTATAGTGTGAGTCACTTAAGAAGACTTCTGGCATCCCTGGAGTGCAGGTAACAAGCATCTTGGCCTAGGGGTAAGATCCTCCTTACCAGGGAGGGCGAGGTGAGCCCAGGCAGCTGTGTTTGGGCCCACGTATCAGGGTCCTGTGTTCTGCACAATCTCCCAGCACCAGGGGAGAGGCCAGCAGCCTATGATCAGAAAGTGCCAGAAGCCTCGAAATAAGTCCTGGGTTGGAGCCCCTTGCTGTCTCTCCAAACCTTGGGTCCTTAGTCTAAAAAATTGAGATAATAGGGAATTCTCTGGCAGTCCAGTGGTTGGGACTCCAAGCTTTCACTGCCAAGGGCCTGGATTTGATCCCTGATCAAGAAATTGGGAACCCACAAGCAAGTGATGTGGCCAAAATAAATAAATTAAACTAAATAAAAAATTGAGATCATAATGCCCACCTCAGGAGCTTTTGAGTTAAATCACCTAGCTGTATACATGTGCTTAGTTGTTAAGTCATATCCGCTACCCCATGGACTGTAGCCCACCAGGCTTCTCTGTCTATGGGATTTACCAGGCAAGAATACCGGATTGGGCTGCCATTCCCTTCTCCAGGGCATCTTCCCAACCAAGGGAACAAACCTGCGTCTCTTGCATTGGCAGGTAGGTTCTTTATCACTAAGCCACCAGGGAAACCCCAAATCACCTAGCCCTTGAGGTAATATATGTCAGTAAAGAGGAGTCAGAGTTTCCTCCCACTCCTGTACCCTGTTCTTGGGAAGCACAACCTCAAGGAGAGGAGGTAATGTGTGCAGAGCAGGCAGGTGGCTGCTGTCCATGTCTTCCGGGGGGAACCGACTGGAAAACAACAGCTGTTGGTCATGCTGCAAGCCCCTGATAAGGGGAGGAGTCGAGAGGGGTCTGTGCTCACAGTCTAGACGCCAGCTGCCCTCAGTGGTGACGTGGCCAGTGAAGGCATCTCCGTGGGGACCAAATGCTGTGAAAGGAAACAGGAAACTTCCAGATCCTTCTCTTCCCAAGCGACTCATCCTTGAGATCACTGCAGGAAGAACAGCGCAAAGAGGAGAAAACTCTGGGACTTGGGAGTGTAGGAGCTGGGCTTCGTGTTCCTTTCATTCTATAGGACCCTCTGTGGGACATTCTTTCTTAATTGCTTTGCATTGCAGTATAGTTGATTTACAATGTTGTGTTAGTTTGCTGTATGACAAACTGAATCAATGATTACATCTATATCCACTCTTTTTTAGATTCTATTCCCATATAGGTCATTACAGAGTACTTTGGTTTCACTTCAGTTCAGTTCAATTCAGTCGCTCAGTCGTGTCCAACTCTTTGCAACACCATGAATCGTAGCACGCCAGGCCTCCCTGTTCATCACCATCTCCCGGAGTTCACTCAAACTCACGCCCATCGAGTCTGTGATGCCATCCAGCCATCTCATCCTCTGTCGTCCCCTTCTCCTGCCCCTAATCCCTCCCAGCATCAAAGTCTTTTCCAATGAGTCAACTCTTCGCACGAGGTGGCCAGAGTACTGGAGTTTCAGCTTTAGCATCATTCCTTCCAAAGAAATCCCAGGGCTGATCTCCTTCAGAATGGACTGGTTGGATCTCCTTGCAGTCCAAGGGACTCTCAAGAGAAAGAAGGCTTTCTTATCTCTTCTTGCTATTCTTTGGAACTCTGCATTCAGATGCTTATATCTTTCCTTTTCTCCTTGGCCTTTCGCCTCTCTTCTTTTCACAGCTATTTGTAAGGCCTCCCCAGACAGCCATTTTGCTTTTTTGCATTTCTTTTCCATGGGGATGGTCTTGATCCTTGTCTCCCATACAATGTCACAAACCTCTGTCAATAGTTCATCAGGCACTCTGTCTATCAGATCTAAGCCCTTAAATCTATTTCTCACTTCCACTGTATAATCATAAGGGATTTGATTTAGGTCATACCTGAATGGTCTAGCGGTTTTCCCTACTTTCTTCAATTTTAGCCTGAATTTGGCAATAAGGAGTTCATGATCTGAGCCACAGTCAGCTCCTGGTCTTGTTTTTGTTAACTGTATAGAGCTTCTCCATCTTTGGCTGCATAGAATATAATCAATCTGATTTTGGTATTGACCATCTGGTGATGTCCATGTAGGTTCTTATTAGTTATCTCTTTTATATATAGTAGTTTGTATATGTCAATCTCAGTGCCCCAGTTTATCTTTCCCCCTGCACCCTGGGACATTCTTAAGATCCACTAAAGGACTCAGGCATGTTCGGAGGCTGCAGAGGGCCTGGGAGACGCTGGGATTCCAAGCATAGGTGACCTCCGGGGTCTTCTCTGGGTGGAGACTCCCCATGGTTCCTCCTCTCAGACACAGCTGAATACTATATCAGTAACAGGGGGTATGTGTGGCGCTTTACCAAGCCCCTTTCCTTGTACGTGTTTGCAGCAGCATTCCTCTCAACAACCTTAAGGTCAAATGTTATCATTCCCATTTTACAGAGGAGGAAACTTAGTCTTGTAGAACTTAAGTTGTTTGTCTCAGGTCTCCCAGCTCCTGAGTGGCATCAAAGAGACTCAAACCCAGCAGGAGAGACTTTCATTTCACTTCCATCTGGAAAAATGTATCCAGCTGCCTGTGCGTCCCTGCCCAGCTGCAGCCAGGGGAAGGGCAACTAGACTCCCACCCGAGGGGAACTTCTGTCAGTCTTGGAAGACAGAGCCCTCCCAGCGTCCAGGGCCATCTGACCCAGCCCTCTCCTGCTTTCCCAGGCCCTGAAAAACCTCTAGGCCTGTCCCATGGACCTGTGATCGAGGTGGGCAGCCCGGGACAGCAGTAAGTAACCTCAGCATGGAAAGGGGCCTGACTCTGCCCTCATCTCTCCCCTTCTCTGGCTCCGTCCTACCTCTCCCTTAACTGGTTTCTTCTGCCAAATCCCACCAATCCAGAAGGATACCCTCCCTTGGGAATCCATGCTTCCTGCAGGACTTCACTCTCCATGGGTGAGAGCAACAGTTGCTGTTTTTTGTCTGTTTATTTGTAATAGCAAAAGTAATATCTGCTTATTTAAAAAGTCAAACAATACAGAAGCACACTACGCAGAAAGTGCAAGTTTTCAGTTATGAGAATTACTACATGCCCCAGCCCTCCGGGCTCATCCCAATACTCCAGGACCAAGATGAATCCCCTTTTACAGATGGGTGAACTGAGTCACAGAGCAATGAAGCCTTTGGTCTGAGATATCAGGCTAGGAAGTGGTGCAGTTCGGAAGGCTCTGCTAAATCACCCAGACAGCTATTTTAGGTAAACAACCTAGAATTGCTCCCCTATAAGTAATTTTAAGCAAAAAGCAGGACTTCCAGTTTATATATATGTTCCCCCTGAGAAAGAAAAGGGCTAGGGGAAAGAAAGACAAAAGGAAAAACATTGCCCATAGTCTTGTGCAACTGGCGTTTGGCTCTGCAAACACTGCCCATGCCTTCAAGTCACATTCCTGACTTGGGAGGTCCCCAGTGGTGTGGTCGTCCTGGGGCAGTGGGCAAGTTCCAGAGCTGCTCCCCGGCGGCCCCAGACAGGATGTGGAATGTGGGATGTGGGATGGGCCCCGACAGCTACTGCCTGCCCCCTCTGCAGGTCTCCTGCCGACGGCATGTGGCTGCGGCGCGTCTCCAGCACGGCGGTAACCGCTCTCCTGCTGGCGCAGACCGGTCTCCTGCTCTTCCTTGTCTCCCGGCCCAGGCTGCCGCCCGCGGCGAGCAGCGAGGAGCGGGTGCACGTGCTGGTGCTGTCCTCGTGGCGCTCGGGTTCGTCCTTCGTGGGCCAGCTCTTCAGCCAGCACCCCGACGTCTTCTACCTGATGGAGCCCGCGTGGCACGTGTGGGCCGCCCTGTCGCAGGGCAGCGCCTTGGCGCTGCACATGGCGGTGCGCGACCTGGTGCGCTCGGTCTTCCTGTGCGACATGGATGTGTTCGACGCCTACCTGCCATGGAGGCGCAACCTGTCGGACCTCTTCCAGTGGGCGGAGAGCCGGGCTCTGTGTTCGCCACCCGCCTGCAGTGCTTTCCCGCGTGGCGCCATCAGCAGTGAGGCTGTGTGCAAGCCGCTGTGCGCGCGGCGGCCCTTCGGCCTGGCACAGGAGGCCTGCCGTTCCTACAGCCACGTGGTGCTCAAGGAGGTGCGTTTCTTCAACCTGCAGGTGCTCTACCCGCTGCTCAGCGACCCAGCGCTCCGCCTGCACATCGTGCACCTGGTGCGCGACCCGCGCGCTGTGCTGCGCTCTCGGGAGCAGACGGCCAAGGCACTGGCGCGCGACAACGGCATCGTGCTGGGCACCAACGGCAAGTGGGTGGAGGCTGACCCGGAGCTGCGTGTGGTGCGCGAGGTGTGCCGCAGCCACGTGCGCATCGCTGAGGCTGCCACACGCAAGCCGCCGCCCGCCCTGCGTGGCCGTTACCGCCTGGTGCGTTTCGAGGATCTCGCTCGGGCGCCGCTGCCGGAGATCCGAGAGCTGTACGCCTTCACGGGCCTGAGCCTCACGCCGCAGCTCGAGGCCTGGATCCACAACATTACGCACGGCGCCGGGCCTGGTGCACGCCGCGAGGCCTTCAAGACCACGTCAAGGGACGCGCTGAACGTCTCACAAGCTTGGCGCCACGCCCTGCCTTTTGCCAAGATCCGCCGCGTGCAGGAGCTGTGTGCCGGCGCACTGCAGCTGCTGGGCTACCGGCCAGTGTTCTCCGAGGACGAGCAGCGCGACCTCAGCCTGGACCTGGTGCTGCACGTGGCCGTTACCGCCTGGTGCGTTTCGAGGATCTCGCTCGGGCGCCGCTGCCGGAGATCCGAGAGCTGTACGCCTTCACGGGCCTGAGCCTCACGCCGCAGCTCGAGGCCTGGATCCACAACATACGCACGGCGCCGGGCCTGGTGCACGCCGCGAGGCCTTCAAGACCACGTCAAGGGACGCGCTGAACGTCTCACAAGCTTGGCGCCACGCCCTGCCTTTTGCCAAGATCCGCCGCGTGCAGGAGCTGTGTGCCGGCGCACTGCAGCTGCTGGGCTACCGGCCAGTGTTCTCCGAGGACGAGCAGCGCGACCTCAGCCTGGACCTGGTGCTGCCGCGCGGCCTGAGCAGCTTCAGCTGGGCCTCGTCCACTGCCGAGCGCCCCAGGCCGTAGCGGAGGCCCCCAGGTGGGGCTGGCGGTCACCAGGGCCAGGAGACCCACACGTGGTGCCGAAGGGGCTGGGCACGCAGTGGCCCAGAGTTTGGGAGGTCCCTCCTGTAACAGGCCAGGACCGAGTTCCCAAACTAGTTTCTTTCTGCCCACTTCTTTCTTTCCAGTCCTCTTTAGGAGCTGAATGATTCCCCCCGGTAGCTCAGCAGTGAAGAATCTGCCTGCAGTGCAGGAGACGCAGGTTCGATCCCTCCCTAGGTGGGGAAGATTCCCCTGGAGGAGGGCATGGCAATCCACTCCACTATTCTTGCCTGGAGAATCCTATGGACAGAAGAGCCATAGGGGCAGAGAGTCAGATGTGACTGAAGTGATTAAGCAACAGCACGAAGGAGTTGAATTCCGGACAGGAACACTCTTCATAGAAAGCGGACTGGTTCCCCCACTTCTGAGCACAGGGAATAAGTTCAGACGACTTGGCTCCTTCTCCAGCACTTTCTTTCCCTCTTAGTCTCCCTCAGGATGCCTCATCCTGCAGTTGAGAAGGCTAGCCCAGCCCTACCTGGGACTGGAGGGGTACTGTGGCCAGCTGGCCCCTGAAATCAGTATATCTCCCCCTCCTCGGCAACCCCCAGACTCTGTTCCTCCAAATCCTCTGGCACCACGTGCCACCAAAGCCAATGCTTTTATATTCATCTGTGTCTTCAGCAAGAAATCAGCCAAGCCTCTATCTTGGGGTCTCTCCTTAGTCTCTCTCTGACCCAATCTCCCAGGAGCCCATACGACCCCATCACCTGCCTAAGTAAGATGAACCTTTGATTTGTCCTGATGGGAAAGCTCCTACTTACAGAAATAAACATATTTAACCTGTGTGATACAAATTAGAGTTTACGGCCTGTAAAGTTGGAGAAGCAAAATGCAAAAGTGAAAGGACTTGTCCAAGGCTACCGGATGAGAAGGAGGATGAAGAGAAGGAGAGGGGTTTGCTCTGAGACCACAGTGGGGAGGAGAGGGTGCATCAGGCTTGCAGAAACCTGTTTCCTGGACCAAGAAGGGTCAGATTTTCCCATCCTGTTTGCCCAAGGGCTCAGCAGTCAGCCGTAGCTAGGACCGCAGCTGCGGGGTAAGATGTGGGAAGTGGTAAGCTTGGGGTTCAGAGTGCAGAATCTAGGGAGCTTCCTGGATAAGCCTGGAGGGAGGCAGTGAGCAGGCAAAGTGAAGGGAAAGAAGGCTGGGCAGGCCTGGGCAGCAAGCCAGGCAGAGCGTGTGGCAGAGCAAGAGGCTGGCAGCAAGATCAGTGCCTGGAGGGCAAGTCACGGGGTGGATGTAACCAGATAAAGCTTGCCAGGAGCTTGGAAGAAAAAAGGCTCTAGGGTGGCTGTCTCTCTGTGGTCCTTCTGTGCCAGGCCCTGGAGGAGAACAAAATATAATTCCTAGCTGCAAGCTACAGCACCTGGCTCCTCCGGCAGAGGATCTTATGAAACAGACTGGATTTTAAAAAAGGAGGTAGGGGGTAGGCGAAGGGGAAGATGTGGATATGTAAGAGCTAGTCTTAAATTCAGGAAATGAAAGCCAACAAGTGCTCAAAAAATGTTGAAAAGGAGGGAGAAGGGTCACAGAACCTCTGGGAAGGACAGGGAAGCAGATTGGAGTCCATGTAAATAGACTACCTGTCACGCTGGAATACAGAGCTGATCTGCAGATTGACAGTTGCCACCAGAGCACCTTAGCCTGTTCCTGCTGGGAGGATCTGCCTTCGCTGAGGCCATCAGTCACTAGGAGGGATTCTGGAGGTTGCTGGCTTCCTGTTCTCAGCCTGGATTGGTGGGACCTGGATTGCAGACCCACATCCTCACTGCAAAGCAGGCAGGTCAAGGGCAGTCTGGCACTTTCCATTTCTTCTTTGCAGGGAGCAGATGGATACTGACCTTGAAGCCAAAACTTCAGGATGCCTCAGTTAGGGACTTGTCTAGATGTAGAAACTTCAGGCCCCATAAATCCTCCATCTGCCCCTTCTCACAATAGCAGAAAGTATTTAAAACGCAGAATTTATTAATGACGGGCTAGGGTCCCATGGCTTAATATATGGGCTGGAACTCAAACTTACATCTTCGACTTCAATGCTTATAGTTCTAGCAAGTAAACTGAACTGGGAGATGGAGCAGAAGACTCCGTCATAGGCTTCAAAAGCCAGATCATCACCCAGAGATGTGCGTCTCTGGATATCAAGGAGCTGGGCTTTTTTGGGTTTTTTTGTTTTCAGTTTTATTGAGGAAGAATTGACATACATCACTCTCTAAGTTTAAGGTGTACAGCATGATGGTTTGATTTACCTATATTGGGAAATGATTACCATACTAAGTTTAATTAATATCAGCCATCTCAGATAGATACAATAAAAAGAAAAATGCAATTTTTAAATTTATAAATGTTACAAGAGGTAATTCTCTGGCTGTCCAGTGGTTGGGACTCTGCTCTCACTGCTGAGGGCCCGGGTTCAGGCCCTGATGGGGGAAACAGGATCCTGCAAGCCACATGGCATGGCCAAAAATAAAATGAAAATGTTCTAAGAGATGGAGATTTAATGCCTCCACCTCTTCTCCTCTTCTCTCCAAAATTTCACTGTACTTTTAATTATATAATTGACCTACAGTGCTATATAAGTTCCAGGTGCACGACATAGTGATTCTATATTTTTAAATGTTGCAAAATGATCACCTCTCTCCTGGAATTGAGCTGCAAACATCATCTTGGGGTGGGCCGTGGGCTGGGGCAATGGGGCCCCTGCCACCGACCCCTTTCCTCCTCATATGTGGGCCCCCCACCGCAGGATAGCCCCTGGGGATAAAAGCAGACTCCTGGCTCCACCTGGAAGGAGCACATGGTTAAGTGGAGGAGTCAGCCAGGACGTCTGCAACGTGCTATGTTTGGGCAAAGAAGGTCCAGCCAGAGGTTCATGGTGCCAGAGGCTGACATGCAGTCACCGATCCCTAGTGGGCTCCAGGAAGGCATATGGGTTGAGGCTCGGAGCCCAGCCTGATACTGGCATCCACAAGTTTCGTTTGTCCCTGCCAGGGTCACAGATTGTCTCAGCGACAGCACAATGAATGGCTTTTGCTATGTGACTCACTTCTTCTCACCTGTCTCTGAGGTTCCAGGATGCCAATGACTGGCTCTCAGATGTTGCTGCCCACATATGGGGCCTTCTGGACAAGTCTCTGTGAGAGCTGCAGGGCGCAGGTTTTCGGCAAGCCCCTAGATGAACCCAGATAAGGTTTCAGGACAAAGACAGACAGTGCCCAATCCATTGTTTTCATGAGTTAGCCCTGGGTCAGGCCCTGGAACAGAATCGTCACAGCCTTTGCTCTGGTGGGGAGTACAGACACTAGATAAAAAGTCCTATAAATAAACATGCAACTGTGAATAAATAATAAGATTGGGTAGAGGGTGGCCTACTTTACTGTGGAGAGTCAGGAAAACATCTTTGAAGAGGAAATATTTGGTTCAAATAAAGGACGGATAGGAGTTCATTGAGCATAGGATGAAAAGGCAGAGAGCTATTGAGGGGTTGGCCCCCTTGGAAGAAAATTTCCTTGACAAAGGCTCACTCCTGGGAATCCAAGCTCATGGGATGGGACAGGACCCCAGGAGATGAGTGAGTTTGTGTGTCTATAGTAAAGATTCCTAGAAATAGAACTGCTGGATCAAAGAGCATCCATCTTTTAAACGTGAAATTACCAAATTACTCCAAAAATGAAGTACCAACTTACACTCTCTGGAATGGTGTCAGGAATGCCCAGGTCAACCTTTCCTACTGAGCACCCCTCATCATCTATAGAGGTAAATAAATCATTTTCATTTATACTTACCTAATGGAATATTTGGGCTTCCCTGGTGGCTCAGATGGTAAAGAATCTGCCTGCAATGCAGGAGACCAGGGTTCAGTCCCTGCGTTGGGAGGAAGATCCCCTGGAGAAGGAAACGGCAACTAACTCCAGTATTCGTGCCTGGAGAATTCCACGGACAGAGGAACCCAGCGGGCTGCAGTGCATGGCTCTCAAAGAGTCCTGTATGACTGCAGCAACACCCGTAAACTGTTACAGCGCTACTGGGAACAATCCTGTCTATATCTCCTGCTACCAATGCCATAGAATATTTACTTAGGAACTAAATAGCTGTATCATGACTATCTTCATTCAACATTATGCCAGATGGTGGTTATCTATTTATGGGCTTCCCAGGTGGCTCAGTGGTAAAGAATTTGCCTGCAATGCATGAGACATGGGTTTGGTCCCTGGGTCAGGAAGATCCTGATCCTGGAGTTTCCTACTCTTGGAGTAGGAGATCGCAATCCACTCCAGTACTCTTGCCTGGACAATCCCATGGACAGAGGAGTCTGGTGGGCTACAGTCCATGAGATCCCAAAAAGTTGGACACAACTGAGCACTCATATATCTGTTTATGCCTCCACAGTTCCAGCTTCCCTACAACCTCAGTAACAATCAGCGTTCTCAGACTTTAAAAGTTTTGGCTGTTGGGTGGTTGACGAGTGACATCTCATTGTGATTCATTTTGTGTTTCACTGATTAATGAGGTTAAGCATTTTTCCATTTAATATTTTTGTTGGCCACTTGTATTTCTTTTTGCTGAAGTACCTATCCAGGTCTTTTGTTTGTCATTTTCTTATTGATTTTTAGAAGTACTTTATATGTTCTGAATGCCACTCCTATGTCAATTATTTATATTTCAGATATTGTCTCCCAGTTTGTGACTTGTCTTTATATTTTCTTTGTGATAATCCTTGTATAACACAAAGCCTTTTAAATTTACCCATTCTTTCCTTTATGGTCTTTGCTTTTTGTATCTAGTTTAAGAACTCCTTTACCATCATGGACATAAAGATATTCTACATTGCTTCTGAAAGTTTTATAGTTCTTCATCTCACTGTAAGTGAAACAGATGTGGTGGGTGGTTAACAAATAAACACACACACAAACCAAGTTTTTGTTTGCTTTATATATGCTTCATAATTTTCTTGTAAGTTTGTGTTTTTCCTGACGTTGTATTGTTCTTCAGGGTTTTCCCCCCAACTGAGAGAAGAAACGGTACCTTCTTCACCATGTTTTTAAAATTGTGAGATTCTTAATCAGTTTGTCTGTTGCTGAGATCTATTTCATTATTTTTCCTGAGGATACTCTTCCTTCTGTTCCTATCTGGTTAGGTGGCCACTAGGACTGTTGCACAGAAGGCAATCTAAGACTCCTGGTTAAATCTACTATTTTTTTTTTTTTTTTTTTGCCCATCTTTCTCTTAGTCATCACTCTTTAACTTCATTGGAGTACATACTCAGCTTCCCTTAGAAAGGTCATGTAAAAGATACATTTTCTGAGTTCTGCAAGTCTAAATGGCTTTTAAGAAATTTTTAAATTCACAATCTGAGGATAGAATTCTAAATTCAAAATAATGTTTCCTGATATGATGCATCACTGATTGCTATATAATCTTAAAATATTGGTTTCTTCCACTTCTTTTACACTCTACTAGTCTGGGAAATGTACCAAAAAGACAGCATTGTTAAATATTTTATGACTTTAAAAAATGCTTATTGTTTTTGTTTTAGAAAAGTTTCTTGGTTGAGGCAAAATCCCAGTTGTAGTGTTAGAGAATTGGTATCAAAAAGCTTCAAAAACCAAGGCTTTCAAGAGGAAACTCTAATTAACAATGTTGCTAATGTCCTTTACACAGTGGCTGATTTTATTTTTCTGGGCTCCAAAATCACTGCAGATGGTGACTGCAGCCATGAAATTAAAAGACGCTTGCTCTTTGGAAGGAAAGTTATGATCAACCTAGACAGCATATTAAAAAGCAGAGACATTACTTTGCCCACAAAGGTCCATCTAGTCAAGGCTATGGTTTTTCCAGTGGTCATGTATGGTTGTGAGAGCTGGACTATAAAGAAGGCTGAGCACCAAAGAACTAATGCTTTTGAACTGTGATGTTGGAGAAGACTCTTGAGAGTCCCTTGGACTGCAAGGAGATCCAACCAGTCCATCCTAAAAGAGATCAGTCCTGGGTGTTCATTGGAGGGACTGATGTTGAAGCTGAAACTACAATACTTTGGCCACCTGATGCAAAGAGCTGACTCATAGCAAAAGACCCTGATGCTGTGAAGGATTGGGGCAGGAGGAAAAGAGGATGACAGAGGATGAGATGGCTGGATGGCATCACCAACTCTATGGACATGGGTTTGAGTGAACTCTGGGAGTTGGTGATGGACAGGGAGGCCTGGCATGCTGGGGTTCATGGGGTCGCAAGGAGTCGGACACGACTGAGCGACTGAACTGAATGTCCTTGAATTAAAAGAAAAACTTAATGTATTTTGTATTCAGTGCTTTTTAATGAACTCTTGAATAACACAAGGTCTTAATTAAATTTACATATCCTTTCCTTTATGGTCCTTGCTCTTTATGTCTAAGAACCCCTTCACTATCATGAGACAAAGATATTCAATGCCGTCTTCTGAAAGTTTTAGAGTTCTTCATCTCACTATAAGTGAAACAAGGAGGTAGTGGGTGTCTAAAAAATACACACAAAGTTTTTGTTTGCTTTATATTTGCTTCGTAATTTTTGTAGGTTTGTGTTTTTCCTGGAGTTTGCATTGTTTTTCAGTTCTTTTATTGAAATATAGTTGACCAACACTATTGTGTGAGTTTCAGGTGTACTACATAGGGACTTCCCTGTAGCTCAAAGGGTAAAGAACCTGCCTGCAATGCAGGAGACCAGGGTTTGATCCCTGGGTTGGGAAGTTCCTCTGGCGGAAGGAAGGGTAATCTACTCCAGTATTCTTGCCTGGAGAATCCCATGGACAGAGAAGCCTGGTGGGCTACAGTCCATGAGGTCACAAAGAGTCAAGCACGACTGAGGGACTAACACACACACTCACAGTGATATGACATTTGTATACATCGTGAAATGGCCAGTTAACCACCTGTCCCCAATCATTACAAGATTATTGACATATCCTTACATTGTACACAATCCTTTTTAGTTTCAGGTGAAGTTTTCTCTCAAAATCGTTTTCCTTCCAAATATTGAAGGTATTGCTGCATCATCTTCCAGCTTCTTTCACCTGGTGCTGAACCATCTGATTCTCATTGCCAGATGCATATGTATGTAGGTTCTTATCTTTTGACAAGCACGACTGAGGGACTAACACACACACTCACAGTGATATGACATTTGTATACATCGTGAAATGGCCAGTTAACCACCTGTCCCCAATCATTACAAGATTATTGACATATCCTTACATTGTACACAATCCTTTTTAGTTTCAGGTGAAGTTTTCTCTCAAAATCGTTTTCCTTCCAAATATTGAAGGTATTGCTGCATCATCTTCCAGCTTCTTTCACCTGGTGCTGAACCATCTGATTCTCATTGCCAGATGCATATGTATGTAGGTTTTTATCTTTTGACCCACCTATCTACCTCTATGTGTATCTACCTGTCTATCTAACCATAATCCATCTATCCATCTATCTATCTCCCTCCCTTCCTCTGTGCGTGGTGTGCTTGGTCGTTTCAGTTGCTTTGTGACCCCATGGACTGTACAGCCCGCCACCCTGCCAGGCTCCTCTGTCCAGTGGATTCTCTCAGCAAGAATACTGGAGTGGGCTGCCATGCCCTCCGCCAGGGGATCGAACCTGTGTCTCCCTCATTGCAGGCAGAATATTGACCACTAGCACCTCCTGGAAAGCCCCCCTCCCTCTCTGTTGCTGCTGCTAAGTTGCTTCAGTCGTGTCGGACTCTGTGCGACCTTATAGA
>SJYC01082216.1:0-25303 GCA_006408675.1 Madoqua kirkii | reverse complement strand
GCAATGCACGCACTCTTTGTCTCTCCCTCGCGCGCGCGAGCTCTCTTTCTCTCCCGCACGTGTGTGCTTTCTCTCTCTCCAATTTTCCTGCTATCTTCTAAATAAAATAGAGCTGTAACACTGATTTGCCTAAGAGCTGTAACACGGTTTGTCCAAGACCTGAGAGCTGTGACGCGCCGAGGGCTCTAATGTCCGTTGCTCCAAATCTTTGTTGCGACGAGACAAAGAACCGGGGAACATACACTCGCATGACAATGTCCTGCTTTGCCATCTCATCCAAGTCTTCATTGGTGGGTTCTATTGCTTTCTCTGCCAAAATTTCCTCCACATCTTCCTCATGTCACCAAAGCCTTCACCTATTTGCATGTGGTATACATTATGTTTTTGACACTGTTGTTTATACTTTCTGCACAAGCTTCAAAGCCTTCGAAATTTTCCACGCAGTCTGGTCAAACATTTTTCCAACAGTAACTGACTGTCACCTGCTTGATGTTGCCGACAATCAATCACCTCAGTGACTGATTTCCAATAGTCCATCATGGTAGTTTCCTTGTTGGCTTTGAGAGCCTCCAAAGTCTTATTATAAAGCTCACTTGTATACTGTGACTTGAAGGCTTTCACTATGCCCTGATCCAGGGGCTGGATGAGAGGAAGTATTTAGGGGGATGAAAAGAGCTTCCACGTTGGGGTGGGCATTTTTGAGTTTTTCACAGCAATGGACCAGGGCATCCAAAATTAACAAAATCTTCAAGGCAAGGTTTCTACCCTGGGGATAGTATTCAACTTCTAATATGATTCAACTGTGGAACCAATCAGACGCCTTCCACTCTTTTTGGCTCTACCCCCAATGCACCAGATATGGTTCATGTTTTTGCCATTAAGTGCTTGTGAACTTGAAGGTCTATACACCGGTAAGGGTTTGCACTTAGAGCCACCCTTGGCATCGGTGCACGTAAGTAGGGTTGCAGAGTCCTGAAATGATTTAAAGCCCGGGCCATCCGAGGCCATTCACATTACATAGGTTCTTTTGCCAACATTCTTGTAAAATAAGCCAGTTTCACCAGCGTTGAAAAATGGCTCTTCCACATACCTCTTTTCCTGTATAACATTTAGCAAGCATCATTTGAATTCTTCCATAGCCTTCTGATATGCAGAACTTGCCTCAGCTGCGAGTTTAACATTATTGACACCATATGGCCTTTTCAAATGTGCAACCCGCCAGCGCTACAGAGAAGAGCGTCTTCACATTTTTCTGAC
This sequence comes from Madoqua kirkii, assembly GCA_006408675.1. Classification (NCBI taxonomy): domain Eukaryota; kingdom Metazoa; phylum Chordata; class Mammalia; order Artiodactyla; family Bovidae; genus Madoqua; species Madoqua kirkii. The sequence goes on along the minus strand of SJYC01082216.1, from coordinate 24,046 downwards.
CCTGGGTAACATGACGGTGAACTTTGTTGACTTTCAGCCTCAACAATGCTGTCTACCACACTTTTTTCATTGGTTTTATTGGTTGAATCCTCAAATTGAGCCGCTTTTCCATCTTTTCCATCGATGCCTCGCACACTATGAATGTTACTTTAGCACTTTACGGAGCAGCATCAGATACAGATTGGTGACTTTCCTTTTCCTTGATGTACTGGATAGTTTATTCTTTAACACTGAGCTCACAGCCACAAAACATACCTGAATGAAGCTTTATCTAACCCAAGTATTTTCTCCATAATGCACATCACAACCTTCTTGCACTTACAAACATTAGGAAGCACCCCAACAATACGCTTGTTACTGAGTGCAAGCTTGCTCTGCTCGCCGCAGGATAGGTCAATGAGTCAGGGAGACGAAGTGTTGAGGCAAGGTCGGCAGATGGAGAAAATGGCAGGTTAGTGCATCAAAACAACCATCTTACTGGGATCTGGGTGCCAGATTCTATTATAGATCAGAGAGAAAAGCAGCAATGAGGAACTAAAGTCACAAGGCAGAATAGAGGGAGTTGCAGTGGGGAAGTAAAGTGAAAGGGTCTTCAGTTTTGTAAAACATCCCCAACGGAATGTCCAGCCTTCAGAAGGGGTGTGCTAACCTCACATTCACAGGTGGGCAGGGACAAACTACCTCTCCTAGAGCCCAACAAAGGCACTTTAGATTATAATAACAAAAGCAAGTCAAAGAAACAGTTTCCAACATGGAGTCAGAATTGGCTTCCTCCCTGCAACACACCCAGGGGTCATTTTAAACAGCGAAATCACCGACAGAAAGCACAACGATGGGGAAAAAAAAAAAAAAGGAAACGCGGCACTAAACAGACTGGGAAGACGATATTTATTTACACTAAGAGGGCTGAAGCAAGATAGCGAATTGTCTGCCCGCAACCTCAGTACAACCCATCACTGGTTAACTCAATATTTTCACTCTCTGAGCATGTCGGGGGAAATAACCCCAGAAATCACCGTGAATATTGATTTGGGGGTGTGTGTGACTATTTAACAACTAAGCGAATTCAATAATATCAACCAGTGACTAACGAAGGACAGCTGTGTTGCCATGGGCAAAACAAATTTTCCTTAAGCAGATACACTAAATCAGAGCCGCTGAGGTCTGAAGACTACAAGTCCCAGCATGCACCGCTCCAGGACGAAGCTCGCATTTCGCCGACCGCCATATAAGCGACAGGCCCGCGGCTTTGGCCCGGAAGTGGTGCTTCTCGACCTAGCGCCGTTTCTGCGTGTGCGCACGCGCCGCCGGAGCCGCCGCCATCCCCCATCGCGTCCGCGCACTCGGCGTTTCTACCGTCTCACCCTAGAGCTTTGCCGTTGGAGGCGATTGCTGCGGCACCGTAGGCCACGCGCGGCAGCAGTATGGAGGAGTTTAAGGCCGAGGATTTCTCCGTCTCAAAGGAGGACGAGGACTACGCGCTGTCGGGTGAGCACTCCTCCCGAGGCGAGAGGCGGCCTGCCCCGCCCCCGCCTCGCTTGAGGCTCGCTTTGCCAGGCGTTTGTGGGCCCGGTGGGAGGGTGGCGTGGTTCTCAAGCGGCCCTGAGCCCGCCCCGCGCGGCCGGGTGGCCCCAGTTAGCGTACGGGACCTTTCCCGCGGCTTATTGTCTGGGCCGTGTTCGGCCGACGCCCCCTCTCAGAGGGCGGGAACTCGCAGGTGAGCTCGACCGTTAGTGGTGGTTGGGTGTCGCGTACCCTCAGCAACCCTGAACGCTTCTGAAAGGCCATCTTAACGCACGTCCCCAGGGAATCGCTCGCATCACGACCCCGATACATCATTTTCTGTCCTCAAAAGAAAGATGGTGGTTAAAAGTTCACATAATGATGTCTTTTGCTGCTTTGCAGTCTGAATATTCAGCCCTTCTTAGACCTTTGTTTTATTGTTTTTCTGTGTTGCCCACATCTTGGCGGTCCGTGCACCATGCAAACAGAAATAGGCACACGAGTTTTGGAGGAAAAAGGAAAGAGTGGCTTTGTTACTTTGCCAAGCAAAGGGTTGGGGCAAGACGGTAGGCTAGCGCGTCAAGAACTGTGCCCCTCGCCCTGGTGAGTACGGAAAGGTCGTATAGTCAGGCAGGAGTTAGTGATAAAGGATCAAGGCAGTAACCGTCTGGTATTCTGCGAAGTTTCAAAAAGATTGCTGGCGAGATTAGGGTGTGGTCCAGTTTGTCAATGGTGGTGAGTTTCTCTGGTCCTTTAATCTTGCCTCAAGTGGTTTCTTTGCTGTTCCTGCTTTGAATAGCAAGTGTTCTGCTGTTTGGAGATGAGAGAAGGTCATGGAGACTGGAGTCTTGCCTATAAGAAATAGGGGACAAAAAGGCCTTTGTGCCCAGGAGTCCCTAACGGGCCTGCTCTGCAACATGTATAGGCTTCAGACCAAAATGTTACCCATACCTACCCCTTCTGCCATCCTGCCTGTTCCCCAGACTCCCACATCTCATCAGAAGTATCTGCTCGCACTGGGTCAAACAAGATAATAATAAAAAAAAAGCCCGGAGAGTTGTCCTTGTTCACATTCTTTTGGTCGAGCCAATCATTACATTCAGTTTGAGGCTACAACGAAGATGAATTTCTGATCAGTCCGTCACCAGTGTGGCTCTTACTGGCTACCATTATCGACTAAGACTTGACATAGTTTCCTCGCTTTGTTCCTGTGTTAGATTCTTGCCCACCAAGTCCCACTCTTTGTGACCCTAGGGACTGAGGGTCTGTCAGACTCCTCTGTCCATGGGATTCTCCAGGCCAGAATACTTGAGAAGGTTGCCATGCTCTCCTCCAGGGAGTCTTCCCAGCCCAGGGATAGAACCCCCGTCTCCTCCGTCTCCTGCATTGGCATGCAGTTTCCTTACCATTAGCGCCATCTGGGAAGCTCTTTAAATATCAGCATGATTATTTGAAAATTAGTTTTCATTGTAATCAAAGTTACCATGCACCTGCTTAAAAATAGTCAAATATTTCTAAAAGAATTATTTTGAAATTGAACCATTTCCATCACTTATCCCTCTCTGTCCTCCACTGAAGAAACTGTTTTCTTCTTTTAAAATTTGGTATTTCCATCATCTGCTGACTTAACCCATTCATGTTAGGTCTTCTTTTTAACATCTGCTTGAGTCTTTCCCCTTTCTGCCAACACACACTTTTTCACCTTCAGACCCTTCCTACTTCCCCAGCCTGCCAGTGTTCCTATGTCAATTTGGGTTAGACTGTTATTAATATTAGTGTTTCTTTTTTTTGGAATGACTTTGAACATCACGTGACTGAACCATCTGGCATGTGCAGTTACTGCCTTTCCTGCACTGGTTTTCTCTGGAGTTAATACTTGCCGTTTGGTTGTTTAATCATCTATGTACTTACTACTAATTGGATCCCAAACGCTCAAAATTGTTTAAATCACCTCCCAGCGTATTTAGATTTATTAATTATTCCCTATTTTGAAGTCCGTCTTTGTCTTCTTATCTGTTCCAATTTGTCTTGGTTTTATAATTTTTAAACCTAAAATCTCCCATCGTGACCACTACTTTGGATGTTTCATTTATGTCCCTTTTCTCTTAGACTCCCTGTTTTCTTGGATCCCATGATGTCTTTTTTTTCTTGGTGTGTTCCACCAAAATTAGAATAAATCCTCAATAACTTCTTGAAGATGCATGTTAGAAACTATTTTTTTTGAGACCATGACTATCCAAAAATAACCAGGTGACCCTCAGGCATGATTAATAGTTTGGTATGGAATTCTGTATTCTATAATTTTTTATCTGAATTTTGAAGGTATTTCTCCATTATTTTCTAAGCTTCCAGTGCTTTTATTAAAAAAATCTTGTTGCTAGTTTTTACTCATTTACATAAAATTTGTCTCTGGACTCTGATAGAATCTTGTCTTTGTTGCTTCTGTACCTTTTAAAATTTAGGGGGGACAATTTTCTTCATTTTGTATTTTTGGAATCATCATTATTTGTGTGTTGACTCTTGCTCCACCTTGTGGACTGGTGCTTCTGTTGTGTTTTCTCTTTGCATAAGCTGTCCGGCAGTTTCTTCTCTGTGCAGCCTGGCATTGGGGTGGGTGACTTAGATGGGCTGCTCTTTGCACAGTGACTTTGAGGTTCATAGAGGAGGTGTTGGGAGCAGTCACAGCACAGTACGATTGAGCGCATGTCAGCAACCCTTCAGCTGTTTGACACTGTAGACCAGAAACTTCCAGAAGCCACTGGGGAGCGTGTGCTTTGTTTTCTTGTTGTCCTCAGAACCGGGGTTGGGCATCAAGATATTTTTAATTTTGGAAAAAAAATTTTTTTAAACTTTTAAATAGCAGCATGTTCTGTTTCATGAGTGGAGCATCTTATTGCTCTATGAATGTTAGTTACGCTTTGGGCTTCTCGCCGCCCGAGATGACCCACACTCTGTAGATGTTTCTCCCGTGACTGCGCTCACTTGCCAAGGTGACTCCATCCCCTGGGGCCACTTTGGCCTTTGGAGACAGTCAACATTCTGTGTATGGAATGTATATCTCTCTAAATACATCTACTTATCTATCAAATAATAATGATAATAATGTTCTAAATATTTCTACTTTTAACTTATGTACAGTAAAATTCACTCTTAGAGAATTCTGTGATTTTTTTTTTTTTTAACAAATGCTTATGGTTATGTAACCACCACTGAATGTAACAGTTCCAGGGCCACTCTTACCCTTCCCTACCCCTGAAAATCATTATCTATGTATAGAAAGTTTTATTTCCTCTTCTGTAAGCATAGCTTTTATTTCTCTTACTAGCCTATTGTACTTGGTACAGTTCCAGTGTGTATTGAATAGGAGTGGTGAGCATAAACATTCTTGCCTTGTTCCCAGTTGTAAGGAGAAAGCACGAGTGTTTCACCATTCAGTATAGTGTTACCTACAGGTTTTTCATAGATGCCTTAAGCACTTCATATTGTTGCCTGCTGCGGTTCATGGGGTCGCAAAGAGCTGGACACGACTGAGCAACTGAACTGAACTGATTACTTAGTCACATTACCAGGTGTGTGTAATTCTGCAGATTTTTTGCTGTTTAAAAACATTTTACAAATGAGACTGAGGCACCCAGAGTTAATCAGCTAGATTAGATGGGCTGGGATTTGAATCCTGGCAGTCTGGGTATACTGCTATACTACCCCTCAGGCCTTATGGAATTAAAGAATTCCCTCTATTCTTTTTTGCTGAGAGGTGAATTTTGTCAAATGCTTTTTCACCATCTATTGCTCGTGTGGTATTTCTTTTTTTTTAATCTGTTAATGTGGTTGATTTTAAATTCATCCCACCCCACCCCCATGAAACTTACTGGATGTAGTATTATTCTACATGACTGGATTTGGTTTGCTAAAATTTTGTTGGGAAGTTTTGTGTTTGTTTATAAGGAATGTTGGTCCGTAGTTTTCTGGTAATTTCCTTGTCTGATTGGTGTCAAATAATGCTAGCCTGATAAAATGAGGAAACAATCTGTTTCCTCTGAGTTTTTTATTCACCCTAGGTGTTTGTTTTGGGCATTAACATGTTAGACACATTCTCTGATTTTTTTTCAGTAATTCTTAGTTGTTTGATTCATGTTTAAGCATGGAGGACTGAAAAGGTGGTGCAACCTTTGAGTCTTTGGACAAGATTTATTCATTTGCTATAAAAAGTGCTGAGGGCTTCCCTGGTAGCTCAGTGGTAAGAATCTGCCTCCCAGTGCAGGAGTTCAGTCCCTGATGTGGGAAAATCCCACATGCCCGGGAGCAGCTGGGCCCAAATGCCAGCCTGTGCTCTAAAGCCGGGAGCCACAACTCCTGAAGCCCTGGCACCCTAAAGCCCGTGCTCTGCAACGAAGAGGTCACTGCCCAGGGAAGCTCGCACACCGCGGCTAGGGTAGCGCCTGCTCCCCACAGCTTGAGAAAGCCCGTGCAGCAGCAAAGACTCAGCACAACCAAAAATAAATGAAATAAAGTAAAAGAAAAAAATGCTGAATCACTACGCTCTACCCTTGAAACTCATATTGTTAATCAACTGTACTTCAGTTTTTAAAAGATTTGTTCATTTTGTGCTTTTTTTTGTCTCTAGGTATGTTATTCTTATAGTAACCACATGGAATTTAATTGTAGTTTCTGTTATATAGTTTGAAATTTGCTTTTCTCTTATCAATGCAATTATCTTTTTTCATATTTAAGATCTAGAGCCACAAACATCTCTTTGAACTGTCTGCAACATTCACCCAGTTTTATGAAGAAAAATAAGCTTATAACAAAAATGCATAAACTTTGTTGAAAATTAGAAAATGCAGGCAATTAAACATAAAATCAGAATCACTACATTCCCACCACCTAGAGATTATATTGATTTCTTAGTGAAACCCACTCCTATCTTTTTTCTATTCCCAAGTCAAGTGTTGTTATTAATATTTGTTTTTTTCCCCTACGTAAAATCATACTTTTTTCATGTTTCTTTGTAGCCTGCTCTTTTCAGTGAAAATTTCTCTCCCTGTCCATTTCAGTAAACTTTGAGCTCATCTAATATACAAACCATATTCAAGTTTTCCCTGTTGACTCCAAAATGGCGACAGCTTTCTTGTTTAAATCATGGTTGAGTTCCGGACTGCTTGCATCATTCAGTTGTTGCATCCTTTTCATCTGTTTACTCTGGCACACTCACATCTCTGTAACATAGATTGGCACAGGAGACCAGGCTCCACACTCACATCTCTGTAACATAGATTGGCACAGGAGACCAGGCTCCACACTCACATCTCTGTAACATAGATTGGCACAGGAGACCAGGCTCTATGTCCTGTGGAATTTTCTCTGATTACTCCCTCATGGTATTAGGTGATTCCTTCGTCCCTTGAACTTGCGTTAAATTCAAATGAATGAGTGAAAGTCTCTCAGTTCGTGTCCAACTCTTGCAACCCCATGGACTGTACAGCCTGTGGAATTCTCCAGGCCAGAATACTGGAGTGGGTAGCCTTTCTGTTCTCCAGGGGATCTTCCCAAGCCAGGAATCGAACCCAGGTCTCCTGCATTGTGAGTGGATTCTTTACCAGCTGAGCCACAAAGGAAGCCCAAGAACACTGGATTGGATAGCCTATCTCATCTCCAGGAGATCTTTCTGACCCAGGGTCTCCTGCATTGCAGGCAGATTCTTTACCAACTGAGCTATCAGGGAAGCCCGTGTTAAATTAGAAGTTAGATCTAAATGCTTGGTGGGTTCAAATAAAATAATTTTAGCTAAAAAAAAAGTTTATAGCTGATGTGTATGTTTCATAATGCATGATATCGGAAAACAAAATACCTGATTAATTCCCATAGTTGTGACTTCTGGATCAGAATGAAGAGAATTTGATCCCTTAATTGTGTAATTTTTTCTTTGGAACTGGAAAGTGTTTTTTGTTCTATTAGGTTGATGCAAACATAATTGTGGTTTCAGACTGTGAATTTTAAATCCTAACTAGGCTCAGACATCTCTATTAATCAAAATAGGAATCATTATAATCACATATTTTTGCCAACAACAAATAAGTTTGTTTATTCCTGTAGCATAAAAATGTGTGCTTTGGGATTTGACAAATTCTTGAAAAGCATTTTCTGAATCCTGCTGGTTGTAAAAGCATTTTCCCTGCTAAAAGTTGTCAAGATGCTTGAAGTGGTAGTCAGTTGAAAAGAGATCAGGTAATGGCAGAGGAAACAAAACTTTGTAGACCACTTTGTTCAGCTTCTGAAGCGTTTGTTGTGTGATGTGCAGTTGGGTATTGACCTGGAGAAGAATCGGGCCCTTTCTTTTGACCAGTGCTTGTTGCAGACGTTGCAGTTTTTGGTGCCTTTTATCGATTTGCTGAGCCTACTTCTCAGATGTAATAGTCTAGCCGGGATTCAGAAAGCTGTAGTGGATCATACTGGCTGCAGAGCACCAGACAGTGACCATGACCTTTTCGTGGTGCAAGTTTGGGAAGTGCTTTGGAGCTTTTTTGTCCAGCCGCTGAGCTGGTCATTACCAGTTGTATACGATCCACTTTTCACTGCAGGGCACAATCCAATAGAGAAATGGTTCATTGTTGCTTAGAATAAGAGAAGATGACGTTTCAAAAGAACGATTTTTTAAAATTTGGGGACAGCTTATGGCACCCACTTATTGACCTTTTTCACCTTTTCAATTCACTTCAAATGCCAAATGGCCATAGGTGGTTGACCTTGGGTTCTTAGGCAACTTCTGTAGTTTTAGGAGGATCAGCTTCAGTGATGGCTCTAGTTGGTCCTTGTCGACTTGGCTGACTGATATCTATGTCTTCAAGGACTCCTTTGCAAAACTTCTTGAACCTCCACTGCCCAGATGTGTTGTTGATGTTGTGGGTTGTCTCTGCTGCTTGACAACATTTTGAACTCAAGGAAATTGCTCAAATTTTCTCTTTCTATATCATTTCCATACTCTTAAGTATAAAATGAATAGCAAGTAATAAGTTATTAGCAAAAAAAAAAAGAGAAATGTGCATTAAAATGATGTATAACATGACCACATTCATTTAATTTATTTCAAAATCAAATGGCAAATTTCAAATTACTTTTTCACCAACCTAATAATATACTTAATCATTAAAACTTAAATTGTCTTTTACCTGACATCATAATCTTTGGTTGAATTACTACCATCATTGTGGTAAAAGAGTGAGTCTTTTTCTAGTTTTGTGGTTCTTTTGCATTTATTGGTTGATGTTGTTGGGAAAGTGCAGCTTTTCCTTGTCAGCTGGAGCAGGATAAATATTTAATTCATTTCTCTTAACTACCAATTTTCAAAATTGGGAACGATCTTAATGGTAATGTAAAATGGTGCAAAGTATTTTTTCCTTTTTAAAATTTGTAATTATCATAAACGGGTAACAGGTTTGTTTTTCTTTTTTTTTTTCCCCAGTCAATTCAGTGTGTTTCAGTAACAGTTATTTCTTTTAATGGTCTCATTATCACTTTTGGCCACTAAAAGTTCTTTCAAACTAGATCTTATATCCTTTTAATGTGACCCATTATACCTAACTTCCTTGGTTTCTGGTACAGCCAAATTTCCCCATTTCACCTTGTGCTTTCCTTCCCTCAAACCCAAAATTAGCTGTACTTTTGGGGGAACCCTTTTTGTGTAGAGTCACATGAAAGAACACAATCAGAGCTCTAAGAAATGCTCATTGCTAGTAGAGTGACATTGCTTCTGTGCTGTTTCAGTGTTCACTGTTCAGAGCTAGAAAATATTTAACTTAAAAAAAGTTAAGAGTTCTGAATTTTTTTCCATGTAATCAGGGCTTTTAAAGTTTTGTTTTGTTTTTTTTTTTTTTTTTAGCACCAGAAACATTTTGTATTGGGGTATAGCCTATTAACAATGTTGTCATAGTTTCAGGTGAACAGTGAAGGGACTCAGCCATATATATACAGATATTCATTCTCCTGGAAACCCTGCTGGCACATAACACTGCCATCCAGGCTGGCGCATAACGTTGAACAGAGTTCTGTGTGCTGTACAACAGATTTTTGTTGGTTATCCATTTTAAATACAGAAGTGTATACATAACCTTCCCAAAGTCCTTAACTATCCCTCCCCCAACCCCTGCAACCATGAGTTCATTTTTTAAGTCTGTGACTCTTAAGAGTTCTGAATTTTAAATTCAGCTTTAACATTTGTTTTCAGTTAATTTATTTGATTTTATAATGGTGTCATTTCTCTTACTCTGAAGATCTGGATTCTTTAGCATTATTAGCATAACAACTTTCTTCCTTTTTTCTATATTATAAAAGAAATAGTTTCAAAATAACAACACTGATGTTATTTCTCATAATAAAACTTTACTGGTCTTTCAGTTCAGTTCAGTCGCTCAGTCCTGTTGTGACCCCATGAATCGCAGCACACCAGGCCTCCCTGTCCATCACCATCTCCCAGAGTTCACTCAAACTCATGTCCATCGAGTCTGTGGTGCCATCCAGCCATCCCATCCTCTGTCGTCCCCTTCTCCTCCTGCCCCCAATCCCTCCTAGCATCAGAATCTTTTCCAATGAGTCAACTCTTCACATGAGGTGGCCAAAGTACTGAAGTTTCAGCTTTAGCATCATTCCTTCCAAAGAAATCCCAGGGCTGATCTCCTTCAGAATGGACTGGTTGGATCTCAATGCGGTCCAAGGGACTCTCAAGAGCCTTCTCCAACACCACAGTTCAAAAGCACCAATTCTTCGGCGCTCAGCCTTCTTCACAGTCCAACTCTCACATCCATACATGACTACTGGAAAAACCAAAGCCTTGACTAGACGGACCTTAGTCAGCAAAGTAATGTCTCTGCTTTTGAGTATGCTATCTAAGTTGGTCATAACTTTTCTTCCAAGGAGTAAGAAGCAAAATTACATTTGTGTGTTCAGATACCTCAAGAGACTTTCACTTGACACTTGGTATTTAAAACATGACTTTGTTCAGTTTTAGAACCCTTGTGTTGACTAAATAGCCTCAAATGCTAATTTCCAAGATTTTCTTATGGCTGGCTCACTCTCATCAGTTTTGCTCGCTTTTTTTTTTTTCAGTAGTGAATTTATTTTTGATTGTGCTGGGTCTTCTCTGCTTTTGCGTGGGCTTCCTCTAATTTTGGCAGCCAGGGGCTGCTCTCTACGTGGGGCGCAGCGGCTTCAGTAGTTACAGCTCTCAGGCTCAGGTTCAGTAGTTGTTACACAAGGGCTTAGCTAATCCCTGTCATGTGGAATCTCGCCAGATCGGGGATTGAACTCAGGTCTCTTGCATTGGAGGTGGCTTCTTATCCACTGTGCCACTAGAGAAGTGCAGGAATTTTCTCATTATTTTTTTTACTTTCTGAAAAATTTTTAGTCATCTTTATTTTGTGAATGCCTCTCTGAGAAGATTAATTAGAAAGTTTTTTTTTTCTTTTCCCTAGTTTTGTTTCCTCTAAATTCCTTTGTTTGTTTTCAGTCTTGCCTTTGATAGTAGAGGCTTTCTTCAAGTGTTTAGTGGTCTTAGTTCATTGTGAGTGAATATTTAAAAGCTAATTGGAAGTGCAGGGTTTTTAAAAATAGCACTGTTTATAACCGGCCCCAAAGCAAATGGCTGTCAGCAGAGAAATGGATAAATAAATTGTGGTTTAGTCTACAGTGAAACTATTTAGGGATGAGAATAAATACGCTACAGTTATATGCAAGGAACTGGGTGACTTACAAGTGGAATATTGAGTGAAAGATGATGTATGCAAGAGTATATATTATAAACTTCTTCCTGAAGCTCAAAAATAAAACTAGTCTGTGATGTTAGACTTGAGGATAGCAGCTCTCAGGGGCATGTGGCTGGTGCTAGGACTGAAGTAGGGCGCCGGGGGCTTCTGCAGAGCTGCTCATGTTCTGCTTCTCAGATGAGTCTAGTTACACAGGAGTGTTAGTTTGCTTAATTTCATTGACCTGTACTTTAGCTCATGTGCTTTTTGGTATGTAATACTTGCAGTAAAAGCTTACGTGAAGTAAAAAAATAAATCTGGTTGAATCTGTGTGTGTAGGATCTGTTGACAGCTGCCTACGGAATGTGGTCAGACTGGGCATCCAAGGAGCATTTTTGTTGGGGACCCTGAATGTCACTGTCCGAAGGTGGGAAATCGATATATTTGCTTTTTCTGCTATGCATAGCTTAAAGTCTTTAAGCCTTTTTCTAATCCTCTTTTATTGATAAGACAAGGTATGTTTTGTTTAGTTTGAAAGATGTCCAAATTGAGGTAGAAACATCAATTTCTTCTTTGAAAATCACAGAAGTAGTTTTGGAATTTCTGTTCATCCATTCAGCATTTACTTCTAAAGACATACAGATCTGTGATCTCACGGTATGTGAAGCATAGCAGAAATTGCAAGCATTAAATATAAATGGGATGAGTTAAGGACGGAATTATGGACTGCCCTGGAGACCTGGAGTAGGAGAACTTGTCCTGTCTTTAGAAACAGGGAGGACAACCCTCAGAAAATTATACTTTAGCCTGGGGAAGAACAGAGGAAAGCACTAGACTTTTTTCTGAGTGAAAATGTGTCATCTTGATGCCAAAAACTTCTGTCTTTCTGACCACCCTCTTATGTGATTTCAGGTGGAGAGTGTCATGAAGATGCTGTAAATGAATTAGTGAAAGAAGGTGAAATGGGTGCTGAAGAGGATTCACAGAAAACCAAAGGGACAAAAAGAAAGGCTGAGAACGTTCTGGCCAGGTGATGCTGCCCTCAAGGCCGTGCAGTCAGCAGCTGTTGACACGGCCATCCAGATTGCTGGGATTGGTCTGATGACAGATTTCTTGCTGCTAGAATTTCTAACCTTTTCTCATTGAGGGAAATATTGGTGACATTTTAGGATTTAATTGTGATTCTCTGGGGAAGTTTTAAAAATGTTTGAGCTTTAACTTAAAAAAATTCATACGTAATAAGTGTGCTTGATTTAAAATGAAAAACTTAGAAATTCTCTGGCTGTCTAGTGCTTAGGACTCTGTGCTTCCAGTACCATGGCCTGGGTTCAATCCCTGGTTAGGGAGCTAAGATCCTAGAAGCTGTGTGATGTGCCAAATAGAAGGGAAAAAAAGGTAGGGGTGGAAGAGGAAAGACTCAATTACTAGAAAAAATATGTACCCCATCCCTAGCCTTTGTTGCTTTGTGAAATTATGAAATTTCTCAAGTTATTTAAGTCAGATAAGGGAATCTTTCAGTAGAAATCTTCCTGGACATTAAAAAGTAGATTGTAGAAAAACAATTTTGAGTATTAGGTGATTGATTTGAAGTCAGAATAGCGTTAAGCAATTTAATCTTGGGTTCAGTGCTTTTATCCTTGAGTTTTTCTGTATTCCATTTTTGCTATCTTCAGAAAATATTCAAGAAGCAAGGCTCCCCATTCCTTACCCAGTGAGAACCCTAGGAAAAGACAGTGTGGATAAATCTGAGGCTCCTGTTAGTTTCTCTCATCAGTCAGTCTCAAAAGTCAAAAATATCTGGCGTATGTATGTTCTTAGAGCTCTCTTCTTGAACATACTGATTCTGTGAAGTGTTTTGGGGTGTTTTCTTGGTGAGAAAAGCTAGACCTAACTCAGAAGTAGAACAGCATATATTTTGGTTCTAAGTGTTTTGGGAAAATGCTAACTGTATGAGTTGGGTTCTTTTTTTCTTCCACAGAATCTCAGCTTACCTCTCACACTCACTGTATCCTGTGTGTTAATCAGTAGTCCCTGATTTAAAGTTTTTTGAGGTTTACAGCATTATGTTTGGAATTCAGGAAGGGATAACTGAAATTATTTTGCCCGTTTATTTTGTTTTTTCCTTGTGATGGTGATTAGGAAGAGAAAACACAGTGGCCTCTCACCACAACACGAGGACGAGGAGGATGCCAACAGGGAATCTGGAGGGAGTAGTAGTGAGAAGGAAGATGCAGCTGCAGAGCAGGAAAAAGGCACCGAGTCAGAGGATGCCAGGGAAGAGGAGGAGGAGGAAATGTTGGCCAGCTCCGTCAGTGAAGTAGAACCAAAATCAGAAGTGCCTCCGAGTACACAAGTTAAAGTAAGTTAATAGTTGAATGCGATGAATGTTTTTCAGAAATTCCCCAGGTAGACTTTTTAAATTTGCAAACTCAGATTTGAGACTCAACAACAGAAATCAGACTAGCGGCCTTTTAATATTAACCCTACCAAGTGAAAAGCAAAGTATTCCCTATGGGAGGAAACATAAGATTTTCTAATCAAATAAATTTTCAGTGAGAATTTAAGTGTTTAGAGATGAAACAAATGTGTTAAGAATTGCCAGGAACAACATGTTTGAGTGGAACTTTTAGTTTTCATTTTGTATCAAACTTAATACACTTCTTTTTCATAGACAGGAGAGGAGAGTAAAGAGGCGGCTTCAAGTAAAGTGGTCACAGCAGAAGAACAAGAGAAACCTAAAGAACCAGAAGAAGTTAAAGTCACCAAAGTGTTTGATATTGCTGGTGAAAAAGTCAGGTAGGATGACATTTACAAACTTGAACTGGTTCTTTTAAAAAGGAACATCCTTCTTTTGGTAATATTGACTGTTTATTGGTTGCACTGGGTCTTCATTGCTGCAGGTGAGCCTCTCTAGTTGAGGCAAGCAGGAGCGCCTTTCTAGTTGAGGCGCGCAGTCTCCTCGTTGGGTTGGCTTCTCTTGTTTCGGAGACAAGACTTAGTTGCTCTGTGGCATGTGGGATCTTCCTAGGCCAGGAGTCAAACCCTGCATTGCAAGGTGGATTCTTAATCACCTAAATAGAATATCTTTTTAAATGGAGTTAGACATCTGTCCTTGTACCAACCCATCTAAATAGTTTGGAAAAGTTCTATTAGAACTCAAGGTTCTTTTCTATTAGAACTCAACAGTGGTTCCATTAATTATCAGGGAACATGAGAATCGTCCTTTAACATATGATAATGTAGTTTGGAGGTAGTATGAAGTGGATGACTAAATAGAAACAAGAAAATGTAAGAGTTCAGTATTACATATTTGGTTCCACCTACTTGTTGCCATGCCTTGTGACTTTTGCAGTTTCTCCCTTGATTACTTTCCTTAAAATTGGCCTATGTGAAAAGTGAAAGTCGCTCAGTTGTGTCCAACTTTCTGCGACCCCATGGACTACACAGCCCCTGGGATTCTCTAGGCTAAAATACTGGAGTGGGTAGCCTTTCCCTTCTCTAGGGGATCTTCCCAACCCAAGGCTAGAACCCTGGTCTCCCACATTGCAGAAGAGTCTTCATCAGCTGAGCCACAAGGGAAGCCCAGGAGTAATGGACTGGGTAGCCTATCCCTTCCCCAGCAGATCTTCCCCACCGAAGAACAGAACCAGGGTCTTCTGCATTGCAGGCAGATTCTTTACCACTGAGCTATCAGGAAAGTCCCAAACTTTTTCATGTATAATCGTCCCCCCCACAAACCTTTGAGTGAGGTGACAATTAAAAGTACTAAGAGACGTAGACCAAGGATACCACATAAACCAGTTAGAATCAAATGGGTTCAAGATGGCAGACAAGTCAACTTCCACTGGACCTTGATCCTCAGGCAGAGGTACCCAGAGGTGCCATGACAGTTCCAAGGCACTGTCAGAAGACCAGAAAGTGGGCGTTGGCCAGCTCCTGGACCTCTCCACCCCTTCCCCAGAATACTTGGAATAATCCTCCCACTTGTTAGCGAATGAAATTACCCAGCTCATGAAAGCGGACCATGCCACATTTCTAGAGAAGTTTGATTCTATTACTGTTATCTCAGTATTATTTTTTCAAGCGATTCATAGGTTTGTTACTAGTTTAGAAAAGCAGTATAGTCTTAATACTCTTGGCTGTTCTGAATGAGAGCCACATGCCTAGAATTTCCTCTTCCCCATTTATTTAAAATTATAATATGAAAACAGCAGATCTGTAAGATACAGCTAGATAACAGATGAAGTTCCTGCTGGCATAGTGATTTGACTTAGGTCTGTCGTGAATTGATTAGTAATAACTATTTTCAGAAGTCATCTTCCATGCTTTATCCGTAGTCAGATCCAGTCATTTATCCCATCAGGTTATAATTAAAGTTGTGTTTCAATGGGAAAAAGAGATTTCCTATGTGTGAGTTTTTTATATGGAAAATACAACTCAGAATACTCTGTGGAGTGCATTAACTTATAAGCACTGTTCTTCAGGCTCTAGACTTTCACTCCCACTCTTACAGTCTATTTGCTTTTGAAAAATATGTTGACTCAGTTCCCTGTGTAAAAATACTAAGATGATCATGAATACCAAACTGGGAATGCCCTTATTGTCCAGATGTTAAGAGTCCATGCTTTCGTTGCTGAGGGCCTGGGTTCAGTTCCTGGTTGTGGGAACTGAAATCCTGCAAGCTGGGTGTCTTGGCCAAAAAAAGAAAAACACCCAAAAAACCCCTCCAAACCAGGCAGATAGATCAGCATGTTTTACTGTATAGTTGAGGTCTTTAAATTGGGGACCATATGGTTATCATTTCTCTTTCGGAAGAAATAAGTTTATTCAGTATTTCATTATTCTTAGGTCACTTTCTTCATAACCATTGTACCTCAACATATATGGTAACATCCACTTCAGTGATCAGCTTTCAGTTTATCAAATATAGTCTTCTAAATTTAATGTGTTAGTTTACATAATTCATAATTAATAAGAATAATGGAGGTTTTTTGTGTTTGTTTTTTTGTAGTAAGATGTTTTTCAATGAAAGAAGCAGTGTGTTGATTTATATTCTAACACAAACTCCTTAATGTAAACTGTTTCCCTGTCGTGCAGCTGTGTCATTGGAACTTACTCTTGCAAACACTTAAACTTCAAATCTCATCTGATATTATGTGATCCTACTTTTATTTTAACTGACAGATGACTGTCAGTTAATGTTTGTCAGCAAGAAACGGATAAGAGACTCCTTTATATCATACTCATGTTTAAATCACGTATACTAAAATAACTTTCCTATTAGCAGTAAACTGTCATTCTTCAAATTGCTTTGAAGAAATACTTTGCTAACTTTGCTAGTTTCTTTATCATGACCCAGATCCTGAATACTTTAAGCCGTAGTGTCACTGGAAAAGAACTCACTGGTTTTAGTGCCACGTGATCAAAAACTAAGCCTGCTGTATGAGGGCTCAGAGACTAAAACCAAGTTTGACTTCCCTAGTCCTTCGTTAATGAAATTAGTCACTTTGGAGTCACTTTGATTAGCATCATATGGTTTACTACTGCTACTGCATTCAGAAAAGATGTGGGTTTTTTCTTTTTTTCTTTTTCCTCAAAAATGTATGGTTTGTTTTTTTTGCCACTAGGACTAAAAATAATACCAATTTTTTGTTCTTAGCTTACTTACTGAAGTGTCAATTTTAAAAGTTACACTTGATTGTTATACAGTAAAAATATAAAGATAAAATGATTGTTAAAAATAACAATTTATACAGAGAAACACTTACCAAATTTCTGTGTTTAAATTGATAAAACAACCCTAAATTTTCAGGCACACTATATGTCGTCTCCTTGCACGTGAATGATACACTAATATCACATTAAAGCACCTTGCAGGTTTGATAGTACCTGAGTTTGGTCTAAGTTGTGTTTAATGCAGTGAGTTCATTATTCATGTCATGAATATTATGACATTGTCAAATTGTTATGCAAGTTTTAACTCAAAATTTTTGTACCTCTTGCTTGGAACAATAGCAGATAGTTTTCCATGTTCACATTTTTGTTAGCTTTATATACAGTTCTACTCAAATCTTTGCAGAATTATTCCAAAATGTTCTTCGGAGCTGTATGTCTTCTCCAATCCAACATCCAATCCAAGATTACCCTCTGCATTTAGTGTTAAGAGCCCATCTGTGTTGTAGAATATCTCAGTTTCGGTGGTTGCATTGTTTCTTCATGGTTCAATTCAGTTCAGTTCAGTCGCTCAGTCGTGTCCAGCTCTTTGCCACCCCATGAATTACAGCACACTAGGCCTCCCTGTCTATCACCAACTCCAGGAGTTCACTCAAAGTCATGTCCATCGAGTCGGTGATGCCATCCAGCCATCTCATCCTCTGTCGTCCCCTTCTCCTCCTGCCTCCAATCCTTCCCAGCATCAGAGTCTTTTTCAATGAGTCAACTCTTCACATGAGGTGGCCAAAGTACTGGAGTTTCAGCTTTAGCATCATTCCTTCCAAAGAAATCCCAGGGCTGATCTCCTTTCAAATGGAATGGTTGGATCTCCTTGGAGTCCAAGGGACTCTCAAGAGTCTTCTCCAACATCACAGTTCAAAAGCATCAATTCTTCAGCGCTCAGCCTTCTTCACAGTCCAAATCTCACATCCATGGGGCTTCCCTGGTGGCTCAGAGGTTAAAGCGTCTGCCTGCAATGCAGGAGACCTGGGTTTGATCCCTGAGTCGGGAAGATCCCCTGGAGAAGGAAATGGCAACCCACTCCAGTATTCATGTCTGGAGAATCCCGTGGACGGAGGAGCCTGGTGGGTTACAGTCCACGGGGTCGCAAAGAGTCGGAGACGACTGAACAACTTCACTTCACATCCATACATGACCACTGGAAAAACCATAGCCTTAACTAGACAGACCTTTGTTGGCAAAGAAATGTCTCTGCTTTTCAATATGCTGTCTAGGTTGGTCATAACTTTCCTTCCAAGGAGTAAGCGTCTTTTAATTTCATGGGGGCAGTCACCATCTGCAGTGATTTTGGAGCCCCCCAAAATAAAGTCTGACCCTGTTTCCACTGTTTGCCCATCTATTTCCCATGAAGTGATGGGACCAGATGCCATGATCTTCGTTTTCTAAATGTTGAGCTTTAAGCCAACCTTTTCACTCTCCTCTTTCACTTTCATCAGGAGGTTTTTTAGTTCTTCTTCACTTGCTGCCATAAGGGTGGTGTCCTCTGCATATCTGAGGTTATTGATATTTCTCCCAGCAATCTTGATTCCAGCTTGTGCTTCTTCCACCCCAGCATTTCTCATGATTTACTCTGCATGTAAGTTTAAATAGTACTCCTTTTCCTGTTTGGAACCAGTCTGTTGTTCCTTGTCCAGTTCTAACTGTTGCTTCCTGACCTGCATACAGGTTTCTCAAGAGGCAGGTCAGGTGGTCTGATATTCCCATCTCTTTCAGAACTTTTTACAGTTTATTGTGATCCACATAGTCAAAGACTTTGGCATAGTCAATAAAGCAGAAATATATTTTTTCTGTGATCTAGCAGATGTTGGCAATTTGATCTCTGGTTCCTCTGCCTTTTCTAAAACCAGCTGGAACATCTGGAAGTTTACAGTTCACATATTGCTGAAGCCTGGCTTGGAGAATTTTGAGCATTACTTTACTAGCATGTGAGATGAGTACAATTGTGCGGTAGTTTGAGCATTCTTTGGCATTGCCTTTCTTTGAGATTGGAATGAAAACTGACCTTTTCCAGTCCTGTGGCCACTGCTGAGTTTTCCATATTTGCCGGCATATTGAGTGCAGCACTTTCACAGCATCATCTTTTAGGATTTGAAATAGCTCAACTGGAATTCCATCACTTCCACTAGCTTTGTTCATAGTGATGCTTTCTAAGGCCCACTTGACTTCATATTCCAGGATGTCTGGCTGTAGGTGAGTGATCACACCATCATGATTATCTGGGTCGTGAAGATCTTTTGGTCATGAAGATCTTTTTTGTACAGTTCTTCTGTGTATTCTTGCTACCTCTTTTTAATATCTTCTGTTAGGACCCTATTATTTCTGTCCTTTATTGAGCTCATCTTTGCATGAAATGTTCCCTTGGTATCTCTGATTTTCTTGAAGAGATCTCTAGTCTTTCCCATTCTGTTGTTTTCCTCTGTTTCTTTCCATTGATCTCTGAGGAAGGCTTTCTTATCTCTCCTTGCTATTCTTCGGAACTCTGCATTCAGATGTGTTCATTCCATCATTTCCAAGTGAAAGGTTCCACTTGTTCTTCATGAACCATCTGAGGTCTGTAGATTCTGCCCAGGGCAAGGAGATTTAAAACAGCTTTCTAAGCCAATATTCTTGTACTCTGTATTAATCCTCAAAGTGGACGTTTGTTCATTTTATTTTTTTCTATAGCAGCAGTATAAGGAATCACCCCCAAAGTTAGCAGCTTAAGACCATGTTCTATTACAGTTTCTTTTAGTTCTGGCATAGCTGGACTTAGCTAAATGCTTCTTGTGCAGAGCCCCCTTTGCAGTTGTTATTAATGGCTGGGTCTGGGAGTATCTTGAACATTTATTTACTTTCATGTCTCGTGCTTGGGTTAGGAAGACTCAAGACTTGGGATCTGGAACACACACCTTAGGTATCTCTCTCTAGGTATTCTCCTGTGTTTTCCAGCATTGTGGCCTCAAGGCAGACACATTTTTTGTGGTAATGGGGATTTTAGAGATTCATTATTGAGAAGAGAATCACCTGAAAGCTCTGTTATTTTTCTTAGGAAGTCTAGAAATCACATAGTGCCCTTCCCACTGAACTCTGTGAATTGTGGCAGCCACAAAGTCCAGTCAGTTTTGGGGGGTGGGGATGACATATACTCTTTCTTTCATAGGGGAGTGTCAGATTCTGAAAGAACATGGGAGTTGGGAAATTTATGGCAACTTTCTCTGGGAAATAGAATTTACTAAAGGATTCTCTCTAGCAGTGCTACTTCATCTCTGGATGAGAAAAAGTAACCTAGCCCCTTAGAAATTAGTATTTTCACTCATGGGTTATAAATGTGTTAGCTGTTGCTACAGGAGTGCTGCAGACCATCCCAAAACATAGTGGTACACCACCAAGCATTTTTTTGTTACACCCGTGTTTCTAGTATCAAGAGTTCAGCTACTCTAGGCTTGCCTCCTAACTGCTGGTTGGGTTGAGACATGCAGCATGTGTCTGTCAGTCGTCTGGGACCTGCAGCTTCCTGAGGCATAGTCTTATGGCTGAAGAGAGGTGTTCATGGGCAGGTGGAATCGCGCAAATGCATTTAAAGCTTCTTTTCCTGTCACATCAGATAATGTCATTGACCACTGAAGTAAGGCATATATCCAAGCTCAGCATCAGTGGCGGGGGGGTGGGTTGTTTTAAGGGGGGAAGTATCTTCTTGGGCAAGAAGGAAGAAGTGAATATTTGGGGAATGATATTCTATAATCATAAAAATTCTCCCTCTGTTAATTCTCTCTTTACTGAGAAGTTTACCTAGAATAGTTACATTGTTCAGTAAGCAAGTCATGTTCATGTTCGACTCCTTGCAGCCCAGTGTACTGTCACATGCCAGGCTCCACTGTTCTCCAGACTTTGCTGAAGTTCATGTCCATTGAGTCTGTGATACTATCTAAACATTTCTTCTAGTTTACATCCCCCCTCCCCCTGCTTCTCCTTTTTTGTGTCTTTCATTTTCCCAACATCAGGGTCATTTCAGATGAGTCACCTGTTCAAATCAGGTGGCCAAAGAATTAGAGCTTCAGCATCAGTCCTTCCAATGAATATTCAGGACTGATTTCCTTTAGGATTGATGGCTTTGATCTCCTTGCTGTTCAAGGTACTCTTAAGAGTCTTTTCCAGCACTGCAATTCGAAAGCATCAATTCTTTGACACTCAGCCTTACTTATGGTCCAGCTCTCAAAGCTGTAAATGACTATTGGAAATACCATAGCTTGACTACATGGGCCTTTGTTGGCAAAGGGATGCTTCTGCTTTTTAATATGCTATCTAGGCTTATAGTTTTCCTTCCAGAAAGCAAGTATCTTTAAATTTCATGGCTGTAGTCACCATCCACATTGATTTTGAAACCCAAGAAAATAAAATGTATCATAGCTTTCACTTTTTTTTCTTCTATTTGCCGTTAAGTGGTAGGACTGGATGCCATAATTTTAGTTATTTTATAATGTTGAGTTTCAAGTCAGCTATTTCATATCCTCTTTCACCCTCATCAAGAGATTCTTTAGTTCCTGTTCACTTTCTGCCATTAGACTGGTATATGTATTTCTGAGCTTGTTGATATTTCTCCTGGAAGTCTTGATTTTAGCTTGTGATCTATCCAGTCTGGCATTTCACATGATGTACTCTGCATATGACTTGTATTAGCAGGATGGCAATATACAGCCTTGTTATACTCCTTTTACCAACTTTAGCCTGTCAGTTGTTCCATGTGTGGTTCTGTTTCTTGACCTTCATACAGGTTTCTCAGGAGACAGGGAAGGCCTGGCATGTCCCCGGAACATGAGCCCCCTAGATCAGAAGGTGGCCAGCATGCCACTGAGGAAGAGCAGCGGTCAGTTACGAATACTTCGGGTAAGAATGAATCGAATAAGCGAAAGTGGAAACGACGTTCAAATGTGGTCGTGACCGGTGAAGAAAGTAAACTCCGATGCTGTAAAGAAGAATACTGCATAGGAACCTGGAATGTTAGATCTATGAATCCAGGTAAATTGGATGTGGTGAAGCAGGAGATGGAAAGAATAAACATCGATATCTTAGGAATCAGTGAACTAAAATGGACAGGAATGGGCGAATTGAATTCAGATGATCATTATATCTATTACTGTGGGCAACAGTCTCTTAGAAGAAACGGAGTAGCTATCATAGTTAACAAAAGAGTCCGAAATGCAGTAATTGGGTGCAATCTGAAAAATGACAGAATGATTTCAGTTCGTTTCCAGGGCAAACCATTCAACCTCACAGTAATACAAGTCTATGCCCCAACTCCCTATGCTCCGGAACCTGAAGTTTACCGGTTCTATGAAGACCTACAACACCTCTTGGAAATAACACCGAAAATAGATGTCCTTTTCATCATAGGGGATTGGAATGCAAAAGTGGGAAGTCAGGAGATACCCAGAATAACAGGAAAATTTGGCCTCGGGGTACAGAATGAAGCAGGGCGAAGGCTAATAGAGTTTTGTTACCAGAACAGGCTGGTCATAGCAAACACCCTTTTCCAACAACACAAGAGACGTCTCTACACATGGACATCACCAGACGGTCGATACCGAGATCAGATTGATTATATTATTTGTCGCCAAAGATGGAGAAGCTCTGTACAGTCAGCAAAAACAAGACCTGGAGCTGACTGTGGCTCAGATCATAAGCTCCTTATTGCAAAGTTCAGGCTTAAGTTGAAGATAATACCAAAAACGACTCGGCCATTCAGGTATGACCTAAATCAAATACCTTATGATTATACAGTGGAGGTGACAAATAGATTCATGAGATTAAGAGAATAGAGGGGCACAGAAATTAAGCCTGATAGAGAGTAGAACCAGATTTTGGGTGGTCTTGAATGTGAGGTTCAGCAGTTTGTCTTTTACGCTCTCAGTTATACTAATCCATCACAAGAACTTAGGTAGGAGAGTAATGATGTTTTTTTGGTTTCTTTGTTTGAGGTCATCTTTTGAGGTTAAAGCAGTGGTAGCCAGTGAAGATACTTTTTAAAAATTATTTTATTTTTGTTTTGGTTGCCCTGGGTTTTCAGTGCTGCTCATTGCACTGATTTGCGGAGAGAGGGACTATTCTCTATAACTGTTATAGTGCACTTTAAACATGAACTCAGCAGCTAGAATTTATAGAAAGCCCAGTGTTGTTTTTTTCCTTGTTATTTATGCCCTTTTCATAGGTTTGTTTCTTTTTATTTACCCTCTAATGTACTTGACGTCGTCTTCTTTGATGCAGGGGGACTAATGAAGTGGGTGAAACCTCTCAAGAAGCAAAATCTGTTTTCAAGCAAACGGAAAAGGGCAAACCTCAGGCTAATGTCCCTTCAAATGTGTCATCAGTTCCTGGTGGATCGGGGTGAGTACTGCGTCCCAAGCCTAGGTATATCTGGCACATTGGAGAAGATGTTTTCAGTGCAAGGATGCTATTTGCCTATAGTTTTCATGCCTCTCTTGCTTGAGACAAGGATTCTTTCTGCTGCTGTTGTGTCTTTGCTGAAGTACTTGCCAAAATGAAGGGTGTAGAGATAAATTAGCCACAGTTTTTTTGGTTAATTCTGAAAAAAGTCCTGATTTACACTGTTAGACACAGAATTGAACAAGTAGTAGCCCTATTTTAAAAAAATAATTTTTGTATGAAAGTATCAGCAGTTCATCAGAACTTTTAGTAAGTTTTGAGTAGAGTACTTGCTTCTACCCATAACGATTTCATAGGAATAGAGAAGGGTCAAAGCTGACTTAGTTTTATTAGCACATTATCAAGAACTCAGTAGTTTTTCTCCCTACATATTTTCCATAGTACATCATTTATCCTGAGAAGACAAGAATTCTTTCTTTGGAGGAAGAAGCAGTTTCTTTATAGCCTACATGCAAGAAGTAAAGCTGGCAGGCAGGAGTAGTCAGGGCCCTCACCGAGAGTAGGAACCGCGGACTGTGCCCAGCGCAGCACTGCTCGCCTCCGCCTTCTGATGCGTTCGGGCCACATGTGACCCAGTGGTAACTCACTGACATTTCAGTCAGTTTACTGCTGCTGCTTATAACTGCAGTGCCTACCAGCCTTCCACAGGGGACAGT
>SJYC01082215.1:0-39926 GCA_006408675.1 Madoqua kirkii | reverse complement strand
TTCAGCCTCACAGCAACGCTTTCCACCACACCTTTTATAATCACTTGTCATCTTATGAATCCACAGACTGCCTCTTTTCCGTATCTCCTCGCACACTCTGGATGTCACTTTAGCACTTTGCAGAGCAGCCTCATGTCTGGATTGGCAAATTTCCCTTTCCATTTTCTTGATGTACCAAATTTTTTATTAATTAACATTGAACTCAAGGCCAACAGCACTACAATTCATACCTGAACAAAGCTTATCTAACACACACATTTTTCTTCATAGAGCACACCACAGCCTTTTTGTGCTCAGGAACATTAACCCAGCACCACAGCAGTTACCAAATTGCAATTCCATGTGCCAGATGCAGGGAGGCCTTGGGACACTGAAACATTAGAGCTTGGGACAGAGGTTTTGTACAGGTTAATTCAAGGAAATGGGTGGCCCATGTCCTAAGAACCCCAAAGTTATGGAAAGCTGTCAGCAAGATTCTTTTAAAATGAGGTGAAGGAGGGGTGAGGTTAGTTGTTGCAAACTTTTCAGAGTCAGATCCTTTGTCTTAAGCCAGGTCATGGTCAGGTGAGGATGTCCCTATAAATCACTACCAAGCGAATGTTATTCTCTACCTTGACGAGAAAGGGTAAGGTCCCAAGGCGCAGCTTTCACCCCGCAGTTCCCAGTCCTGGCTAGGAGGAGGCAGGTCTGAGTAGGCATCGCCTCCAGGGCCAGATTCCCACACCCTGCCCAGCTGGTTAGTCATGTGCTCAGCCCAGTTGGCCCTCAGGTCTCTAGGCCATCCAGATGGGAGACCAGGTCTCACAGACTGCGGCCCAGGCGGACAGCCACTGCTGTTAGACAGCCACTGCTATTAAGTCGCAAGTCGCCAAGACAGGGATGGGGGAAGAGGTTCACGTTGCCACAAGGGCTGGGCCAAGACTAGTAGAGGGCCTTAGGGCTTTGGAGCACTTTAGACATATTCCCCAGGCTGTTCCCTGGGCCCTCCAGCTCACCCTTTGGGCCAAGGCGGGGGGGAGGGGCTGGAGAGCCTCCAGGAGAAGGCCTGAACCCGCCACTTAAGCTCACTGTCCATCTGATGACCAGACCACACCACACCACTGACGTTTGGCTGAATCGCTTTCCTAAGTCATTGACTGTCATTGACAGTTGCTTGTGGGCGAGGCCAACTTGCAGTGCTGACCAATACAGGGGCAGGGCAACCAAAGATCCCTGATTGACAGTTGGTCGCTTGTGGTTGGCGCCCACTGGGGTACTGACAATGGCTGACCAAGCCCTGTTGCCTAGTAACAAGGTGCCGGGTAAGGAGGCACAGCAACTGCTGTCTGCTGAGGGCTGTGTTCATCCTGCTGTTACAGAATAAGCTCGGCCGTCGTTCTGAACAGCGAAATAACCGACAGAAAGTATAAAAATGAAAAAAACGCAGTACTGAAGAGGCTGTGAAGATATTTATTTACACTAGAAGAGCTGAAGCAAGACAGTGGATTGTGGGATCCATCTTCGGTACAACCCACCGCTAGTTAAAATTTTCACTCAAAATTCTCACTCTGCGCATGTCCGCGAATAACCCTAGAAATCACAGGGAATGTTGATTTGGAGGGGTTACAATAAGTTATAATAAGCCATTTTAAAAATACCTACCTGCAATTAGTAAAGGTAATCTGTACTCTTATGGGCAAAATAAATCCTAAGCATACACAGATCAAAACAGGTGAGCTCTGAGCACTACAAGTTCCAGCATGCACCGCTTTAGGCCGGAGCCCGCGTTCTTCCAACCGCCCCAGCAGGGTTAAGCCGGAGCCTTTGGCCCGGAAGTATTGCCTTTCGATCACGTGGTACTCTCTGCGCCTGCGCACACGCTGCTGGGCTGGGGGGAG
Source organism: Madoqua kirkii (assembly GCA_006408675.1). Classification (NCBI taxonomy): domain Eukaryota; kingdom Metazoa; phylum Chordata; class Mammalia; order Artiodactyla; family Bovidae; genus Madoqua; species Madoqua kirkii. The sequence continues at coordinate 38,049 of SJYC01082215.1, read as the reverse complement.
TTGCGGAGTCAGGCGCCATCGACCACGCTGCAAGTCTACGGTCCCTCCTCGAGCTTTGCTGTTGGACGTCCCTGCTGCGTCCCTGTGGGCTTCGTACGACAGCGACATGGAGGAATTCGACTCCAAAGACATTTCCACTTCGAAGGACGAGGACTGCGTGCCGTTGGGTGAGCGACTCTACCTGAGGCGAACGGCGGCTTGCCCCGCCCAGCGCCTCACTTGAGGCGCGCTTTGCCGATTGTGCGTTGGCTCGGCGGGCGTGTTCTCGAGCGGATCGGCGGCGTCTTCCGCCTGCCCGCCCTGCGCGGCCCCCTGGGCTCGGTTTGTGTGTTTGCGACGTTTCGCGCAGCTTCTCCTCGGGGCCTGGCTTCGGCCGTCTCCCCATTCGGAGCGCGAGAACCTCGGAGTCTGACGGCGGTCTGGCACTGCGTACCTGTAGCGACCCTGAACTCTTCTGAAAGGCAGTCTTATCCCCCGACCTTCCGTCCCCAAGGAATTGCCAGCTAGCATCACGTCCCAGATACATTGTCCTCAAAAGGGATCTAGTTAAAAAGTCCACATAGTGATGTCCTTTACTTCTTTGCAACCTCTATACTCATAGCTCTCCTTTTGGACTTTTTTGTTTTGTTTTTGTATATGCTTCTAAAACAGAATCGGGCCATCCTGCGCTTTCCCCAGGCTCCCCATTTCATTAGATGTATCTGCCCGCCCAATTGCTCAGGATAAAAACAAAACAAAAAACCCTTGGCAGTTGTCCTTATTCTCACTTTTGCTCCATCCAGTCATTAAATTCTGAGTCTACAAATAAGATTCATTTCTGATCACTCCCTCATCAGTCTCGCTCTTACTGAGCTACCATTATCATTTGTTTCTGTTGTGCTTAATCGCTAAGTGGGTCCGACTCAATGGGACCCCATTATTTGTTGCCCCCTACGCTCCTCTGTCCGTCGAATTTCCCAGGTAGAAATAGGGTGGTGGGTTGCCATTATATCCTCAGCAAGGGATCTTCTTGACCCAGGGATCCAACCGGAGTCTCCAGTGTTCTCGCACGTCGCAGGCGGATTCTTTACTCACTGAGCATGGGGGGAGCCCATACTCACTAAGATTGACTGCACCAACAGTGGTCTTTCCATATCGTCCATTGTGATCATTTAAAAACTAGTTTTCATTTTAATTGAAGTTACCATGAGCCTGCTTAAAAATAGTCAGATATTTCTGAAAGGCTTATTTTGAAACTGAACCATTTCCATCACTTCTCATCCCTGTCAGTCCTCCCTAGAAGGAACTGTTTTCTTGTAAAATTTGGTGTTTCTGTTGACTTAACCTATTCATGTTAGGTCTTCTTTTAACGTCTCCTTCAGTCTTTCCCTCTCTGCCAACACACACTTTTTCTCCCTAGCCTGCCAGTGTTCCTACCTCAGTTTGGGTTAGACTATTAATATTTAAGTATTTACTTTTTTGTGTGTGTAATGACTTTGTAAACATCCCACAGTGTTACTGGGTTTTGCTCCACTAGTTTTCTCTGTAGTGAATAATTTTCATTTTGTTGTTGCTTAGTCATCTATATACTTACTACTGATTCGATTCTGAACTTTCAAAATTGTTTGAGTTACCTCCCAACATATTTAGATGTGTTAATCATCCTTTTTTTTGAAGTCTCTCTTTGTTTCTGACCTGCTCCAATTTGGCTTGTTTTTGTTTTGTTTTGTTTATCATTTTTAAACCTAAGATCTATCATTATGACCACCTCTCTGGATGCTCCATTTATCTTCCTTTTCTCTTGGATTCCCTGTTTCTTGGGTCCCATGATGTCTTCTTTCTTGGCATGTTTCACCAAAATGAGGTTATATCACCAAATAAGTTTTTCAACAAAATGGCATGATGGAATCTTTTTTTTGGAGACCATCACTAAAAATAACCAGGTGACTCTCAGGCATGATTAGTAGTTTGGTGTGGAATTTTGTGTTCTATAATAATTTTTTAATGTGAATTTTGAAGGTTTTTGTCCCATTATTTTCTAAGTTTCCAGTGTTATTTGAAAAAGTCTCTTGTTGATAGTTTTTACTCACTTATATAAAATGTTTGTTTCTGGAAGGTGATAGAATCTTGTCTTTGTTTCTGATATTTCGCAGTGATATCCATCCTTCTGTAACTTTTTAAATTTGAGGAGGGACAGTTGTCTTCATATTTTTCAGTAATCATTATTTATATATTGACTCTTTTGTTACCTATGGACTGGTACTTTGTTTTTTCTATTTTTATCCTCTTTTCTAACTTTTAATTTTCTCTCTTTTTTTTTTGGCTTTATGAGAATATTTCAGTATTTTAACATTCTGCTTTTCTTTTGAGTTTTTTCCCTCTTTCCATAAGCTATCTGTAAATATCGTCTCTGTGCAGCCTGGCATTGGAGTTGGTGACTTAGATGGCCCAGTGGGCTGCTTTTTCCACAATTACTTTGAGGTTCTTAGAGGAGGTGTTGGGAGCAGTCACAGCACAGTATGATTGGTCGCATGTCAGCAACCCTTCAAGCTGTTTGACACTGTAGATCAGAAACTTCCAGAAGCAACTGGGAAGCATGTGCTTTGTTTTGTAACATCATATTCTTGTTTCATGAGTGCAGTGTCTTAATGCCCTATAGATATTAATAATGCTTTCAGGCCTCTTGCCTTCTGAGATGGCCCACACCCTATGGATTTCTCCCCTGAGCACTCTTGCTTTCCAAGATGGCCCCATTACTTGGGGCCCTTTTCTCCTTTGGAGATGGTTGGCATTCTGTCTATGGAATGTGTACCTCTCTCAATAAACCCACTTCATAAACGTCAAATAATAATGATGCTCTAAATAGTTCTACTTTTAACTTTTGTACAATAAAATTTAGAGTGTTCTGTGAGTTTTTGAGAAATGCTTATTAATTTATGTAACTACCACTAAAATTAACAGTTCCAAGACCACCTTTACCCTTCCCTACCCCAGAAGATAGATCATACTGTGAATGTATAGAAACTCTTTTATCTCTTTTTTTGCAGTAGGCATACTTTTTCTTTCTTTTGGTAGCCTTATTTCACTGGGTACAGTTCCAGTGTGTGTTGCATAGGAGTGGTGAGCATTCACATCCTTGCCTTGTTCCCAGTTTTAAGGAGAAAACATGAGTTTTACCGTTTGTTGTATGTTTGCTGTAGGTTTTTCATAGATGCCTTTTGTGTGTTTTAAGGACTTTACATTGCTACTTCATTACTAGCTCAATCACATAACATTTCCAGGTCCATGTTTTTATGCTCTCCATTTTACAGATGAATAAACTGAGGCACATAAAGTTACTCACCTAAATAGTAGCTGGGATGGACTTAAATTTCAGATTTTCCAGGTGGTGCAGTGGTAAAGAATCTGATACTGAGTACAAGCTTGCTCTGCTTGTCAAAGGACAGGCCAATGAATCCAAGAGATGAGGTGTTTAGGTAAGGAGTACAACTGTAAAAGTTGACATTCTTAATTTGTCAAAGTAACTTAATTTGTTGGGGTCTGGATGCCAGGTTGTTTTATAAAATCGGAGAGACAGACAGAGAGAAGCAATGAGGAACTAAAGCCGAAGGACAGAATAGGGAGAGGCAGTGAGGAAGTAAAGTAAAAAGGGTCTTCAGTCTTGAAAAACATCTCTGGGAAGGGCCAGCCTTTGGAAGGGGTGTATTCATCTCTTCTTCTTAAACTATTCACAGGTGAGTGGGGTCAGATTATCTCTATGAGCGGAACAAAAGCTTTTTAGTTTAATAGGCAGAGGGGCAGTCAGGGTCCTGTTAAAGTGTTCGTCGCTCAATCAGTCCAACTCTAGGGTCCTCTGAGGTAGGCTGTTAGGATATGATTGTAATAACAAAACCAACGAAAAGGAATTGAAAGAAACAGTTTCCAAGATTAAGAAGTTAGAATTGGCTTCTTCTCGCAACAGTTCCCCGCTGTCAGAGTCCATTCTACAGCCTCTTGGAAAGAAAGCGTGCGTTCTGTTTGTCAGTGGATCTTGCTGAAGTGTCCACCTTTGGCGCCAGTGTTCTGAATGTTGAGATTTATCTTCTTTTTGTTCCTCTTTGGAAAGTGTCTACTTAACACTTGTTGACTTCGAGATACTGAACTTTAGATCCAAGAGACAGTATCTCAATTTAAGAAATTCAGCACTTTTCTATGTATGGGGAGATGCAAGACTCAGGGCTCATTAAAATTACTTCCTTGTAGGTCTATCACTTCTGTGGGAGCCAGTAATCCTGTATTCCCGGTTTCCTCAGAGTTCACCAAAAGGAGTCTTTGCAGTCTGCTGCCAGCTAGGTTTTAGGTATTCCTCTTCCTCGGGGCTCATTTACTCACATTGAAGGATTGCAATTGCTGATTTCATTTCTCAGGTCTTCCCCTCTTGATGAGGAATTTGACCAATATTTGGGAGATTTTCCATGAACTGCTTTTGTCCCACAACACTGGGAGGCTCATCCCAGTTTAGACAAAAATTCTTGATGTGCCCCTCTAGGTGTTAAGTTTTGGACCAGGCTCCATGAATAATTAAAATTTCTCTGGATTCTATTTTGACTATAATCCAGGAGACATTTTCCCTTGTTGTTCCTTATCATACCTAGAATTATGCTATTACAATTATTTTATGTTTATAAATGTGATTTTCTCAAAATGTTGACCCATAGAAGTTTTGTTTGAGGCTTGATTACACATTGGTTATTACAGGAGACAGCATTCTTATTAATTAGATAGGATATAAGTAATGCAGCTATTAACATTGACAGTGACAGTGCAGCTGGGGACACAAAGCACAATTTGAAAACAAAGAACAAATTTAAACAATGATTAGTGTAACTACTTGTAATCCAGTTGCAATAATCAAGCGACCAAAGAAGCCATAACTGATTCAGTGAGCTCCTTGCAGTTTCATTGTACTGACCATGCATGCTTATATATGGATTAATTTTGAGACAAGCATATGGTACTGGTAGGATCAGCCAGGTAGAGGGAAATAAGATAAATGTTTCCATTCTGTGAGAGTTGGAAAATAAAGAAGGCTTAGCACTAAATTGGTGCTTTCGAACTGTGGTGCTGGAGAAGACTCTCTTGAGTCCCTTGGACTGCAAGAAGATCAAACCAATCAATCCTGGATACTCATTGAAAGAAAGTACTGATGCTGAAGCTGAACCCCCAATACTTTGGCCACCTGGTGCGATCAGCTGACTCATTGGAAAAGACCCTAATGCTGGGAAGATTGAGGCAGGAGAAGAGGGTGACAGGGTGAGATGGTTGGATGGCATTATCAATTCAATGAATATGAACTTGGGCAAACTTGAGAGATGGTGAAAGACAGGGAGGCCTGCTGTGCTGCAGTCCATGGTGTCACAAAGCATTGGACAGGACTTGGTGACTGAACAACTAGAATGATATTGCTTCTATTCTGTTTCAGTAAGCAGAGCTAGAATATACTTACCTTAAAAAGAGTTCTAAATTTTAAATTCAGCTTTAACATTTGTTTTCAGTTAATTTCATTAAGGTAGTTTTATAATTGTGTGTAATTTCTCATATGCTGAAGGTCTATATTCCTAATATGATTAGCAGAACAACTTCCTTGTTTTTACTTGTAATATAAAAGAAATAATTTCAAAATACCAACACTGATATTACTAATAGGAATAGAACATTTTTTGGTCTCTACAATGCATTTTGCTAAAGGTATGCAGTCAAAATACTGTAAAGTCCGTGGAGACGTTAGTCTCCAATGCCCTTTCTTAGTGTGTTGTGTTATCATTTTGATTATGTTTATTTAAACTTTGCTTAACTTAAGGGATTTTCTGAATTCTGCAGAGAGAGAAACACAGAGAACTCTTGCTTCTGTCCCTGCCTATCCCACTGTTCTCCTGTGTTCTGTTGACCCTTACTGATAGTGATTTTCCTTAGTTTTCTGTTTTTCCTTGTAGTTTTGCCTTTTTATACTCTATTTTTATCAGTTCAGTTTAGTTCTGTCTGACTCTTTGTGACCCCATGGACTCCCTGTCCATTACCAACTCCCGGAGTTTACTCAAACTCATGTCCATTTGCTGTCTAGGATACCAACTTTGCTTTAGTTTTAGAACCCATGTATTGACGATTCTGTTGACCTCAAATGCTCATTTCATAGATTTTCCTATGGCTGGCTCATTCTCTTCATCTTTGTTTTGTGGGGGTTTTTTTTTCCCCTAAACTGCTGTCATGTTGGTAGTTTTTAAGAGTTTTCTAATATTTTTATTTTTTATATTTTTTAGTCATCTTTTTTTTGTGGATGCCTCTGAGGAGATTAATTATATAGGATGTTTTCCCCCCTTTATTTTGTCCTCTGATTTCCTTTCTGTTTTCAGTCTTGCCTTTGATATTAGAGGCTTTCCTCGAGTGTTTGGTGGTCCTAGTTCGTCGTGAGTTAAACATTTAAAAACTAAATGGGTCTGGAGAAATATTCGAAATACCACTCTTTGTAATGGTGTCAAACCGAATGTCCATAACGTAGGAATGGATAATTGTGGTATAGTCATATAATGAAATAATACTTAGGGATGACAGTGAATAAGCTACAGCTCCATGTAAGGAAGCATGACTTAGAATGTTGAGTGGAAGAAGCTGGAGGCAAGAGTACATATTGTAGGCTTTTTGCTTAAGACTCAAAAACAGATGAAACGACTCCTTGATGTCAGCCTTCAGAAGGTGGCTCCTTGTGGGGTGTGGGTGTGGCTAGTGACTGCAGCAGGGCCCAGGTGGCTCCTGCAGTGCTAGTCATGTGGTTTCTTCGGCTGGATCGAGTTACACAAGTGTGTTCACTTTGTATAATTGCGTTGATCTCTATGTTATATTGTGTGCTTTTGGGTATATTATACTTTTTATAAAAGCTTAAGTTGAAGTAATAACAAAATCTGGTGATTTGGTACAATCTGGGTGTGTACCAGGATCTGTTGGTTGTTACCCACAGAATGTGGTCAGGCTGGGCATCCAAACAATCTCTTGTTCGGGACCCTGAATGTCAGTGTCTGAAGATGGGAAATTTATGTGTTTCTTTCTGTTATGTTTAATTTGAAGTCTTTAAGCCTTTTTCTAAAACTTCTTTTATTGATAAGACAAAGTATCTTTTGGTTAGTTTGAAAGATGTCCAAGATCAGGTGGAAATATCAGTTTCTTTTTGAGAAGTACAGTAGTAGATTTGGAATTTCTGGTGTTTCAGTCAGCATATACTGCTAAAGACTTGTGCAGCTGTGTCTTCATAGTGTGTGGAGCACAGTAGGAATTGCAGACATTAAGTATAAATGGAGTGAGTTCAGGAGAAAAATAATGGACTGTCTTGGAGGCCTAGAATGGGGGATCGTAGCCTACTCTTCAGAAACAAGGAGGAAAGCCCTCAGAAAATGATATTTTAGTCTCGTGAAGAACAAGGGAAAGTACTAGACTTTTTTTTTTCTTAATGAAAATGTGTCATCTCAATGTGAAAAACCTTTATTCCTGTCTGTCTGACCACCCTGTTACGTGATTTCAGGTGGAGAGTGCCATGAAGATGATATAAATGAATTAGTGAAGGAAGATGAACTGGATGGTGAAGAAGAGACACAGAAAACCAAAGGGACAAAAAGAAAGGCTGAGAGCGTTCTGGCCAGGTGATGCTGCCCTCAAGGCCCTGAAGTCAGGGGCTGTTGGTACAACCATTGAGATTGATGGGGTTGATCTGATGATATATTTCTTGCTGCCAGTGTTTCTAACCTTTTTCTCATTGAGGGGAACATTTTGTGGTATTTTGGAATTACATTCTTATTCTTTGGAAAGCTTTAAAAATTCTTGAGGTTTAATTTTTTAAAAACTTGATGTGTAATTAATAAGTGCACCTGACTTAAAATGAGATTTCAATTAAAAATCTTTTTATTTGGCTACACCACTTGTGTGTGTCTTTGTACACATGTACATTTGTAAATCAGATCTGTCTTTTATTCTCTAACTGATTTTTCTGTCTTCCTGAGGATTAAAACAAAAAGTAGATTGTAAAAAAAGATTTTGAATATTACGTGATTCCCTTGTAGCCAGAATAGTCTTAAGCAATTAATCTTTTAAGTCTTGAGCCCAGTGCTTTTGTCCTTGAGTTTTTCAGTATTCCATCTTTCCTATCTTCAGACAGAAGATGCAAGTCTTCCCTGTACCTCACCCCCTCAGAACTCTAGGCAAAAGCAGTATGTATAAATCTAAGGTTCTCTTCAATCTCTGTCCTTCAAATGAAATGACTTTTAAAAAGTCACAAATAGCTGACATTTGTTTGTTCTTAGAGCTCTCTTTTTGAACCAGTTGATTTTGTAAGGTGATTTTGGGTGTTTTCTTGGTAAAAATAGCTGATCCTAACTTAGAACAGTATATTCGATTCTCAGTGTTTTAGGAAAATGCTTACAGTAGGAATGCAGTTCTTTTTATTCCTCCCACAAAATCACAGCTTATCTCTCCCACTCACTGTATCATGCATGGTAATCACTAGTTCCCAGTTTAAGAGTTTTCTTAGGTTTGCAACATTATGTTTGGAATTCAGGAAAGGATAACAAATTATTTTGCCTGTTTGTCTTCTTTTCTTCTTTGTGACTCTTGGTGATTAGGAAGAGAAAACAAGGTCGCCTCTCACTAGACCAAGAGGAGGAGGAGGATGCCAACAGGGAATCTGGAGGGAGTATTAGTGAGAAGGAAGATGCAGCTACAAAACAAGAAAAAGCCGCTGAGTCAGAGGATGCCAGGGAAAAGGATGAAGTGCTGGCCAGCTCTGTCAGTGATGTAGAACCAAAATCAGAACTGCCTCCGAGTATACAAACCAAAGTAAGTTTATAGGTGAATAGGATGAATGTTTCCTCATAAATGCCAGATGTTCCCTAGGTAGATTTTCTCAATTTACAAACTGAGGTGTGAGGCTTCAGCAACAATCAAGGTAGCTGCCTTTTAATAGTAACTCTACTAAGTGAAAAGCAAAGCATTCTCTGTGAGAGAAAATCAGTTTTCAGTGAGTACTTAAAGATGGAAATACATGTTAAGACTAGCCGGAAACAATATATTTGGGTGGATCTTTCAGTTTTCATCCAAATGTGCAACTTATTACATTTCCTTTTTCATAGACAGGAGAGGAGACTGAAGAGACAAGTGCAAGTCATGTGGTCAAAGCGGAAGAGCTAGAGAAACCTAAAGAAGCAGAAGAAGTTAAACTCACCAAATCACCTCTTGCTGGGGAAGAAGTCAGGTAACATGACAATCACAAGCTTCAAAACTAACTCTTTAAAACAGCACATCCCTCTTTTAATGTCTCTTGTTCACTACTAATTGCTGTGCTCATGGGCTGCCCTGGGTCTTCCTTGCTGCACTCGGCTTGGTCTGGTTGGGGTGAGCAGGGGCTCCTCTCTGGTGTGGCGTGCTGCCTTCTCTCTGGGGTGGCTTCTCTGAGGCAGAGCTCTGGCTATAGAGCGCAGTCTTAGTAGTTGTGGCGCACGGGCTTAGTTGCTCTGCAGCATGTGGTATCTTCCTAGACCAGGGTTCAAACCGCTGTCCCCTGCATTGCACGGAGGATTCTTAACCCTGGACCACCTAAAAAGAAACATCTTTCTTAATGGTGTTAGATATCTGTTCTCGTTCCGAGCTCTCTTAATGTTTTGAAAGACTTACACTTGAACTCAAGGAAAACAGTGCTCAGTCTTTGCAACCCTGTGGACTGCAGCCCGCCAGGCTCCACTGTCCATGGGATTCTCCAGGCAGGAATACTGGAGTGGGCTGCCATGTCCTCCTCCAGGGATCTTCCTGACCCAGGGATTGAGCCTGAGTCACTTATGTTGCCCGCGTTGGCAGGGCCGGTTCCACCTTGGAAGCCCAAGGAAAACTGGCTCCTGTGTCAGGGTACATGAGAATGGTCCTTTCACATATGATAATAGTTTGGGGGTAGTATGAGATGGTTGACTGAATGGAAACAAGAAAATATAAGAGTTAAGCATTAAATACTTGGTTTGACTTAATTTTTGCCATGCATGGTGACTTTAGCTATTTCTCCCTTTATAACTTCCTGTAACTTTGAAGTATAAGCCCCAATAAAATCTTTGGAGTCAGGTCACAAATAAAAGTACTAGGAGAAAAGTTTGATTCTTACACTATTTTCTCATCTTAATGTTATTTTTTTCTGTTGATTCATAGGGGTTTGTTTGTTTTTTTTACTAGTTTAGAAAACCAATAAAAGCTTAATACTCTTGGTAGTTGTGGATGAGAGGCACATACCTAGAGTTTCCTCCTGTTCATTTATTTAAAATTATGAGAATAGATCTGTAAGGTAGAGCTAAACGAGAACAGATGAAGTTCCTGTCAGCTTGATGGGATTACAAGAGTTGGACACTAGTTAGGGCCTAAACAACAACTCCTTTCCCAGTTTTGAACCCATCTGTTGTTCTGTGTTCATCCAATTCTAACTATTTCTTGACCCACATGCAGGTTTCTTACACAACAGGGAAAGCTGTCTGGCAGGACATCGGAAGATGAGCCCCGCAGGTCTGAAGGTGTTCAACATGCTACTGGTGAAGAGCGGAGGGCCGATACTAACACCTCCAGTAAGAATGAAGCGGCTGGGCCAAAGTGGAAAGGACAGCCAGCTGTCGATGTGTCTGGTGACGAAAGTAAACTCCGATGCTGTAAAGAAGAATACTGCATAGGAACCTGGAATGTTAGATCTATGAATCCAGGTAAATTGGATGTGGTGAAGCAGGAGATGGAAAGAATAAACATCGACATCTTAGGAATCAGTGAACTAAAATGGACAGGAATGGGCGAATTGAATTCAGATGACCATTATATCTATTATTGTGGGCAACAGTCCCTTAGAAGAAATGGAGTCGCCCTTATAGTCAACAAAAGAGTCCGAAATGCAATAATTGGGTGCAATCTGAAAAATGACAGGATGATTTCAGTTCGTTTCCAAGGCAAACCATTCAACCTCACAGTAATCCAAGTCTATGCCCCAACTCCTTATGCTGAAGAAGGTGAAGTTTACCGGTTCTATGAAGACCTACAACACCTCTTGGAAATAACACCGAAAATAGATGTCCTTTTCATCATAGGCGATTGGAATGCAAAAGTGGGAAGTCAAGAGATACCTGGAATAACAGGCAGGTTTGGCCTTGGAATGCAAAATGAAGCAGGGCGAAGGCTAATAGAGTTTTGTCACCACAACAGGCTGGTCATAACAAACACCCTTTTCCAACAACCTAGTAGACGTCTCTACACATGGACATCACCAGATGGTCGATACCGAGATCAGATTGATTATATTATTTGTCGCCAAAGATGGAGAAGCTCTGTACAGTCAGCAAAAACAAGACCTGGAGCTGACTGTGGCTCAGATCATAAGCTCCTTATTGCAAAGTTCAGGCTTAAGTTGAAGATAATACCAAAAACGACTCGGCCATTCAGGTATGACCTAAATCAAATACCTTATGATTATACAGTGGAGGTGACAAATAGATTCATGAGATTAAGAGAATAGAGGGGCACAGAAATTAAGCCTGATAGAGAGTAGAACCAGATTTTGGGTGGTCTTGAATGTGAGGTTCAGCAGTTTGTCTTTTACGCTCTCAGTTATACTAATCCATCACAAGAACTTAGGTAGGAGAGTAATGATGTTTTTTTGGTTTCTTTGTTTGAGGTCATCTTTTGAGGTTAAAGCAGTGGTAGCCAGTGAAGATACTTTTTAAAAATTATTTTATTTTTGTTTTGGTTGCCCTGGGTTTTCAGTGCTGCTCATTGGCACTGATTTGCGGAGAGAGGGACTATTCTCTATAACTGTTATAGTGCACTTTAAACATGAACTCAGCAGCTAGAATTTATAGAAAGCCCAGTGTTGTTTTTTTCCTTGTTATTTATGCCCTTTTCATAGGTTTGTTTCTTTTTATTTACCCTCTAATGTACTTGACGTCGTCTTCTTTGATGCAGGGGGACTAATGAAGTGGGTGAAACCTCTCAAGAAGCAAAATCTGTTTTCAAGCAAACGGAAAAGGGCAAACCTCAGGCTAATGTCCCTTCAAATGTGTCATCAGTTCCTGGTGGATCGGGGTGAGTACTGCGTCCCAAGCCTAGGTATATCTGGCACATTGGAGAAGATGTTTTCAGTGCAAGGATGCTATTTGCCTATAGTTTTCATGCCTCTCTTGCTTGAGACAAGGATTCTTTCTGCTGCTGTTGTGTCTTTGCTGAAGTACTTGCCAAAATGAAGGGTGTAGAGATAAATTAGCCACAGTTTTTTTGGTTAATTCTGAAAAAAGTCCTGATTTACACTGTTAGACACAGAATTGAACAAGTAGTAGCCCTATTTTAAAAAAATAATTTTTGTATGAAAGTATCAGCAGTTCATCAGAACTTTTAGTAAGTTTTGAGTAGAGTACTTGCTTCTACCCATAACGATTTCATAGGAATAGAGAAGGGTCAAAGCTGACTTAGTTTTATTAGCACATTATCAAGAACTCAGTAGTTTTTCTCCCTACATATTTTCCATAGTACATCATTTATCCTGAGAAGACAAGAATTCTTTCTTTGGAGGAAGAAGCAGTTTCTTTATAGCCTACATGCAAGAAGTAAAGCTGGCAGGCAGGAGTAGTCAGGGCCCTCACCGAGAGTAGGAACCGCGGACTGCGCCCAGCGCAGCACTGCTCGCCTCCGCCTTCTGATGCGTTCGGGCCACATGTGACCCAGTGGTAACTCACTGACATTTCAGTCAGTTTACTGCTGCTGCTTATAACTGCAGTGCCTACCAGCCTTCCACAGGGGACAGTCTGGGGGATGTGAGAGGTCCTGGTACCATTAGTAGTCCACAAGCAGAAGGTTCCTGGTACCTTTATTTCTGTTGTGTGGACTCTGTTAGGCTGCTTGTGGCTAAAATCAGCTTAACTTTTGTATTAGATTCTTTCACTAAATGCTGCAGTCAAAATGATCAAATCTTTGTACCATAGAAAATTATTTAATTTTTCTGTTGACATTCATAAATCTGGTATAAATGTCTATCAGTAAAGAATTACTTCATCTGGAGAAGGAAATGGCATCCCACTCCAGTATTCTTGCTTGGGAAATCCCATGGACAGAGAAGCCTGGTGAGCTGCAGTTTATGGGGTTGAAAATGCCAGCGAGGACTGAGCACACACAGTGCCTTATGCACGGGACCGTCAGTGCGCCTGGAGTTCTGCATCCAGAGCTGCTTGAAAGGTGCCAGCTGCACAGCATGACTATAATGTTAGGTTTCTAATTTAAAAACAGATATGCCACAGGCAACAAGCGTTTACTGTATACCACAAGGAACTGTAGTCAATACCTTATAATAAACTATAATGGAAAATTTCAAAAATAATACACATATACATGTACAACTGAATCACCTTGCTATGCACCTGAAACATTGTAAGTCAGCTATACTTTTAAGATATATGTTAAGGAAAAAAATTACTACCAGTTCTGTGAACTAGGTCTGCTTTTTCTTTTTCAGTGGCCAGTGAGTATAGTCGTTTCTAATAAAGTTTTCAAACTTAGTATTTATGTATATATAACATGGAGGAGGTTCTATAGAGTTTTTATTTGATTCTCTGAGTAATACTGAGCCATCGCAAGAATTGAGTAGGAGAGTAACAGGATGTTTGAACTCACCCTTCAGTGTTTTCCAGTGGCTATTCTTTTTTCTTTTCCATTTTGCTCTTGGTTGTGCTGGGTCTTCATTGCTGCCCAAGGGCTTCCTGTAGTTGTGGAGACAGGAGGCTACTCTGTAGTTGCGGTCCATGGCGTTCTTGCCACGGAGAGCTCGAGCTCTAGGTGCACTGACGCTCCAGTGCTTCAGTGCTCCACACCTGCAGTAGCTGTGGCTCTGCACTCAGTAGTTGCAGTGCCTGGGCTTAGTTGCTGCAGCAGGTAGAATCATCCTGGACCAGAATAAAACCCACATCCCCTGTATTGGCCGGCCAATTCCCATCTACTGTACCACCAAGGAAGTCCCTGCCGCTGAAGATTCTTAGTGTAAACCTCTCAAACTGTTTATTTTGTGCCAATTGTGTGGGTGAGCAGAAGTGAGATAGTTCTTAATAAGAAAATTTAGTTATCGTCCCAAGAACCCTAGAAGGAACAAGAGAAAAGAGAGAGACTCCTATTCTTTGCAAATCTGGAATTTATAGGATTTGTCTCTCATTATTCTGAATGCCTCTTTGAACACTCCAGGTAACACAGTGACCATAATCTTGGACCCTCCAACAGATGGGCATTTGAACAAAATTTTTCAGGTATTTTCACTGACTTGGTAACGCAGGCAGGCATTTTCCTTCTTCATCTGAAATTTCTGGCATCATTGATATCTTTATTTGATCCTTTAGGACTCAGTTTCATTGAGGGATTTTTTTTTTCACTTTGAAATTGGACAGGATTCTCAGTCATGTAGCTTTCTTCCACTCCCAAATCACTGCTGGTTTATCTTCTGGTTGTTTAAGGTATAGAACAGCAGCCTTCTTTAGAGAATTGTTATATTGTTTTTATATTGTTTATACAAATTGTTTATACTGTTGCTTTTCTCCTTGAAATAATGCCAGTGTGTTTCTCCCAATTAGTCCACCTCCCTGTTGCCACTTTGACTTAAGTATGAGCACGAATGTGCACGTGAGGTACAGTGGGAGAGCCCTTCAGTCTTTACTTTGGTGATCTCACGTGGGCTGTGATTTAGGGTGACAGTCATGTGACAGAAGTAATGGAGAGGATTTGAGGGACATCAGACTTGCATTTGCTGTTGTTTCATTTGTTAAATTAATAAGGGGTAATGTCTTTATCTAAAAGTGTTATAGGAAACTTTGATCATAACGCTCAGCAGGAAGAATTTATAGAAAGCCCATTGATTGTTTTTTTCCGTGTTATTTATGCCTTTTTCTTAGATTTTCCTTCTTTGTATTCCTCCTGTATTCTTGTCTCCTTCCTTGGTACAGGGTTTCTAAGGAAGTGGGTGAAACATCTCAAGAAGGGAAATCAGTCTTCAAGCAAAATGAGAAAGAAGAACCTCAGTGCAGTGTCCCTTCTGCGGTGCCATCGCTTGCTGCTGGGTCAGGGTGAGTAGTCTAGTCTTAGGCCCAGATGTGTCTGCCATGTTGGAGAAGATGTTTTCATTATAAGGGTGCCGTTTCCCTGTAGCTCTCATGACTCCTTTCCTAAGAGAAGGAGTTCTGCTGCTGTTCTATCTTGCTGAAATATTTGCCATCATGGAGGATGCAGAGAAAAATTAGCCATCAGCTTCTTATTAAAATCTGACAAAGTCCTGGTTTATATTGTTGGTCACAGAGCAGACCATGTAGTAGACGGCCAGGGCATTTCCCACTTCAATTGTTGTGTTTATAGAAGGTTAGAGAATAACTATATTTTTTGTGAGTGCTGAGACAAAAAATAGGCTCTTGGCTGAAACAGCATGTTTTCAGATTTCTCATCATTATATTGTTTGAAAGTAATTCTTTTTTAAAATATTTCATCTCAAAAAGGTTTTTGTTTGTGAGTGGTTGTCTACATGGAAAAATATTGGCATTTGTGTTGAACACTATTTTTTGTGTGTGGCTGTGTTGGGTCTTATTTGCAATGCACAGGATATTTAGTTGGAGCGTGTGAACTCTCAGTTGCAGCATCTGTGATCAAGTTCCCTGACCAGGGGTGGAACCTGGACCCCCTGCATTGGAGTGAGGAGTCTTATCCACTGGACCACCAGGGAAGACCCAGAGCACTGTATTTTTTCACACACAGCTTCTGAGAACAAATGATCTGGCTAGAGATCGGTCCAAACTGCCCACCTCCCAAGCTGCGTGTTGGCTTTTCCTTTTTAATGAGCAGGAAGCAAGTAACCCCAACCATAAAAAGTGATTTATGGATTCTTTAAGATGGGATTTTTAGGGAAAAGCATTTCATGTAAAAATAAATCCATTTACAAATCAGCAACTAATATTCCAAGATAAGGATGTTTAGTTGTGCTATTACTCATTGCTTTTTTTAAGTGAAACATTACTAGCTAAGCTAGGGAGATCATGTAAATAGTTACCATTAAGCCCTTATGTTTTCCAAGTTTTTAAATTGTGGTTAGCTCTTAATTGTAAAAGCTGCTCTGGTTTTAATAAAGTTCTTATTACAACTTCAGTGCATACCAGCCTTCCCTAGGAGACCATTTTTTGGGATGTGAAATCTTGGTGCCGTTAGCTGTCCACATGCAGAAAGTTCTGTGTACTGCATTTCTGTTTTGTAGACTCTGTTAGGCTTCCTGTGGCTGAAATCAGTTTAACCTTTGTATTAGGTTCTTTCACTAAGTGCTTCATTCAAAATGATTAACTCTTTGTACCATAAGGAATTTTGTGTCATCGTTGGGTTGTTTTTTGTATAGAACAGGAGTCTTCTTTAGGGTATTCTAAACTTTTATTACTGTTGCTTTTCTCCTTGAAATAATGCCAGTATGTTTCTCCCAGTTACTCCATGTGCCTGTTCCCACTTTGATTTAAGCGTGAGCACTAATATGCGTTTGAGGTGCAGTGGGAGAGCCCTTCAGTCTTCACTTTGGTGATCTCACGTGAGCTCTGATTCAGGGTGACGGTCCTGTGACAGAAGTAATGGAGGGGGTTTGAGAGACATCAGACTTCCATCTGCTGTTGTTTCCTTTATAAAATTAACAAGAGGAAAATGTCTTTGTCCAGAAGTGTTACAGGAGACTTTGATCATAATACTCAGCAGCAAGAATTTACAGAAAGCCCAGTTGCTTTTTCTTTGTTATTTTTTGCTTTTTCTTAGAGTTTGTTTCTTTTTATTCCTCTTGTAAACTTGGTGTCTCCTTCCTTGGTGCAGAGTGTCTAAGAAAATGGGTGAAACTTCTCAAGAAGGGAAATCTGTCTTCAAGCAAAATGAGAAAGAAGAACCTCAGTGCAGTGTCCCTTCGGCAGTGCCATCGCTTCCTGCTGGGTCAGGGTGAGTAGTCTAGGCTCAGGCCCAGGGGTGCTTGCCACGTTGGAGAAGATGTTTTCAGGCCAGTGACTCTGTTTTCCACCCCTGAGGATCTTATAGGGAGAAAAAAAATGGTCAAAGATGACTTACAGTTAATTTTAATAACACATTGTCAAGAACTTAATAATTTTTCCTCCCTTCATATTTTCCATAGTACATGAGTTATCTAGAGATGAAAACTAGAATTCTTTATTTGGAGGAAGAAAAATTTTCATTCTTAAAACTGCATGTAAGAAGTAAAGGTGAAAAAAAAAAAAAGAAGTAAAGGTGACAGTTAAGTAGGAGGAGTCAGGGCACTCGCCTAGAGAGCGGTGACCATGGGCCACTCCCTCCCATCACAGCACTGATCACCTCTGCCTCCTGAGCAGAGCTCTCTCTTGAGGTGTTTGGGGTACAGTAAGTCACCTATAGTGGTTTCACTAACCTTTCAGTCCATTTGTTGCTTTATCCTTCTCCTGCGAATCTGTGAAGTTTTTTCTTATGTTTTTAATTAAAGAAGAAAGTTGGTTTTCCTGTCAGGTTAACGGTTTTTAGAAGACAGGCTTTTCTGATTTTTGCAGCCCTAGCTCAAAACATTGTGTACACTGGTGTGCATCGACCGCTGCGACAGGGGTTTGAGTGCATGTCATTAGTGTGAGACGTGATTCCTGGGAACCTGAGCTGGGGGGAGGAACGGTGAGGGAAGGTAGCTGGGCTGGGTGTGTTTGCCAGCCGCTGTTGGTGGCTGCTGCTACTCTGTCCTGCTGGGGGACTTGGCAGGGGTGAGGAGGTTGGGGCGGTGTGATCTTCCAGCTCCCGCCGTGCTCGCTCAGCTGCTTCCATGGCACTCAGGCCATGGGCCGGAGGTGTTTGCAGTGACGCTCTCCTCAGGGTGTCGTTGCGGTGAGTGCAGGGACGTGAGGAAGGGCTGTGTTCACATCTGCTCCGTACTTTTTATCTGCTGCTTCATCCAAACATTTGTCTCCCACCGGAGCAGCTAGGTGGTGGAAGTCATGTAGTAGTTACCCAGGAATCTAAGAAGGAACAAAACTTGAGTGCTTGCTGCCACAGTGGCAATGGGGTAAACATCAAGGAACGCGGCTGTGAGAGGAATAGAGTTAACGGGAGCAGAGTTCTCAAGACTGACTGTTAACGTTCTAGGCCAGTACTTCTTAAGCTGTCATTTGGAGTCATCATTTAAGAGAAATGAAACAGAATGAAGCAACATATTTTTAGCCTTCTAATCATTATATTATTTGATTGGGATTCTCTTCAGATGAGTAGCTTTCAAACTTCATTTATTACCACTCACAGTAAGGAATACATGTCATTAGGATTTACTCTGCTCATTAATATAGGTATATATGATGACCTGTATTTTATGTCCATACTATGTAATTATCACGTGTAATATGTGTCATTTGAAAAACTTTTATGATTCATTGATTTCACAATCTGTTACAACCTGTATGTGACAGATAGTGCTCTAGGCTGCATAAGAAGTTAGCCTTCTGCTGGCTTCTCTCTGGATTAACAGGCTTGTAAGTGGTATTATTTAACAGTGTGTCTTGCATTTATTGAAAGTGTTACTATGAAAGTTACCTCTGGATTAAGTACTAGATAGCAATAAAGGCAATTTCTTCTGCCTTAGGTTTCTAGTATAGTTAGTTTCATGTAGAGTACATCATGCAAAATGCCAGGGTGTTTGACTCACAAGCTGGAATCAAGATTGCTGGAAGAAAACAACTTCAGGTATGCATATGACACCACACTAATTGCAGAAAGCAAAGAGGAAGTAAAGAGCCTTTTGATGAAGGTGAAAGCAGAGTGAAAACATTCAAAAAACTTAAGATTATGGCAGCTGGTCCGACCACTTGTGACAAATAGATGGGGAAAAAATGGAAACAGGACAGTTTATTTTCTTTGGTTCCAAAATCTCTGGAGACGTGACAGCAGCCATGAAATTAAAAAATACATGCTGCTTGGAAGAAAAGCTATGACAAACCATCATATTAAAAAGCAGGACCTCACTTTGCTGACAGAGGTCCACATTGTCAAAGGTATCATTTTTCCAGTAGTCATGTACGGATGTGAGAGTTGGGTCATAAAGAAAGCTGAATACCAAGGACTTGATGCTTTTGATCTGTGGTACTGGAGAAGACAGACTCTGGAAAGTCCCTTGGACAGCAAGGAGATGAAACTAGTCAATCCTAAAGAAAATCAACCTGAGTATTCATGTTAAGACTGAAGCTCTGGTACTTTGGCCACCTGATGTGAAGAAAAGACTGCTTGGAAAAGACCCTGATGCTGGGAAAGATCGAAGGTGGTTGGAGGAGGGGACCGTAGAGCATGAGATGGTTGCATGGCATCATCAACTCAGTGGACGTGAGTTTGAGCAAACTCTAGGAGATGAAGAATGACGGGGAAGCCTGGTGTGCTGCAGTCCATGGGTTTGCAAAGAGCTGGATTCGTCTGAGCAACTGAAAAACATCCAGAGCAGGGAAAGTTCTTCATTCACTAGATTGATTGTTTTCTTTACATCTTAGAGAGTGACTCATGGCCTAGCAACAGGCATCCACCAGAATCTTCAACCTCAGATTAATTTCATTTTGTTGTATCAAGAATTCAATATGTGTTTTACTCTAAGAAAATAGTTTCATGTCACATAATTTTTACTTCTTGCTTCCTTGAGTGTTTCATAAAATAATGTTTTGATGCTTAAAGATTCTACTTGGAAACAGTGTGTTTTAGAAAATATTGTGAGCATACTTCTGAAGATAACCAGAGGAAGGAGAGGTGGCATCTTGGCAAGTTCACCTTGTTTACATCACTGAGTCACTCATGAAAATCTTACTGCATTCTGTATTTCATGTGTTACATTCTTAGAGCTAATAGCCTTTTTTCTTTTGAAACTTTTGACTTTGTATTGTGATACAGGAATTAATAAATAATGTTATGAGGGGAGCAGATAATGGGTTCAGCCGTACATATACATGTGTGCCTTGTTCCCCAGATTCCCCTCTCATACCAGCTGCTTCAGTATTGACATTGTTCCATTTGCTGTAACAGATCCTTGTTGGTTATCCGTTTTTAGAATATCAGTGTGTATGTCCATGCCAAACTCTTTAACTATCCCTTCCCCTCAATCATCACACCCTCTCAAACCCTCACAACATAAGCTTGTTTTTGAAGTCTATGAATGTAAGTTTATATCAATTCTTTTCAGATTCCACATAAAGGACATGTCATATTTTTCCTTCTCTGTCTCACTTCACTCTGTATGATACTCTCTTAACTCAATCCACATCTCTACAAGTGCCTGTATTGTTCATTTTTTATGTCCGAGTGTAAGGCTCGGAGAACTGCACTCTGAAAGGAACGCTCAAGGACAGCCTCTAGTGGACTGACAAAGTTTATTATCCAGCTGCGCAGTTTTTTGGTCTCAGGGAACAGAGCATAAAGCAGACATGCACATAGCCTTTCTCGATAAACGCAAAGCATTCAAGCATAAAAGACAATTCCCACTGCCCAAGAGATAATATAGCTTTGGCGAAACTCTAAAGGGAGTCTTATCATGAAACAACAGTCCTTGCTCCCAGAAACAGGTGGTCAGAAGGAAGCCTTTGAACGCCTCAAGACCGGTCGTATAACCCTTCGTTATCCGTTCCCAGCCTCAGGTACTCGGTGAATGCTCATAACCCTTTGTTATGCTCCTTCCAGCTTCCAACCTTCGTCATGAGTGGAGCAAATACATTTTCAGTATTTGCTCAAAGCGTTCCAGCTCCTCCACATTTCCTCCTTTTTTCCTTAAGAGCAAGGACTGCTGCAGCCATTTTTACTCCTGCTTTTTGGGCACCGGTGGCTCAAGCACATAATGTTCGGAATCCTATAAGAACAATAACAAACAATAAAAAGATCAGTGAATAAGAAGCCTTCGTATGGAGTACCCAATTTTTGGATTTAGAAAGAAAGTACTAGCGGATAGTGTATTATAGAAGTCAGTGTTATATAACACAGGGGGAGTGCTGCTGAAGGGAGACGTGATTTGTTGCTTCAGTTTCTCTATATCTAGACTAGTGTTTGATTTCAAACCTAAAAGATGTGACTTTATTTGTTCCCTAGGATATTCAGTGGCATTGTATGGCATATTGGTTAAACAGAAAGTAGTGAAATTCCAGTGACACCGTAACTTCAATTGTACCTGTAAAGCGTGCAGATCATCCCCCACATGCACAAGGGCGGCTTGTAGCTCATCTAAGCGTGTTTGTATTTGTTGATCTATCTGAGCTTGCCCGGCCCAGAGATCATGAGAATCCTTTTTCCAAGCATTAATGAAATCGTGATTTTGAATAGAATTATACAGTTCCATTCCAGAAACTATCAACGGTTACAACTGAAATAATACCCACTATGGCAGCTATAATCCAGCCAATAATGCGTTTGCTTCTTTTAAGGGAATCTGACCAGGGTTCAGAAATCTTAACTGGAACCCACAAATCAGTCCTTTGCCGGACTAAAAAAACACTGTCTTTAGTAACAGTAATTGGCACACTATGATTTAAACAAGTATAAAAACAACACTCAGTGCAGGACAGAATTGAGCCATTAGTCCTAAATTGTCCAATAGCAAAAAGATAGGGCACATTTACACTAGCACGAACATAACTGGTATAATTATACTCAATAGTATAATTTTGTGGGATGGAAACATGCATAAGCATATGAGACACTAAACTGGACAAACAAGCAGGAATTTTCCGAAGATGCCGTGTTCAGGCCGTAGGACGGGACTGATTATCTGGGGTCTTGGAGGTGAAAGAGCTCCATTGTACCAATTCAAAAGTTCATCACATTGATGCCAGATTCCTGTTTGTGTTCTGTTAAAATGTGGTGCTGAAACATTATACCATTGGCATGTGTTATTATTCTCTTGTGATTCTGAGCAATTCACAAAGAGTCCATGAGGACCCCAATCTATAAAAGTCATGTTGGCGTGAACAGAGACTTTTTCCAAACCTTCCTCTACAGGTGGACCAGTGCATTCCCAGCACAGATGATTTTTTCTTCCAAGATTCATTGTCACAAGGAGGCTCAGAAGGCCTAAATAGGTAGTGAAATTGGCTATTTGTCCATGGTAGGTAGTTTCTGTCCAGTTAAAAACAAAAGTCATGGTAGCAAACATTCCAAGACGGAAAGAGCCATTTGAGAAAGAGTAAGCCCACCATTGTGGATATAGACCAAGACACAAAGGGAGGGCGCTGAAACAGATGGGGAGCACTGGATACGTAAGTGCTAACTGTCTTTCCTTCTTTTATTCGTGGTCCCCAGAAGCACAGGTTAAAATGACCATCATGGCTAGCCACAGTGTTTCCAGTGTTACCTCACTGTTGGTCATCAATAAAGTATCCTCAGCTCATCTTGACAGATTTTTCATTTGTGCCCAGGTCAGAAAAGGCGCATTACGTCGGGACGTTTCATTTTCTTGCCGTCTTTCAGTGTCATCCGTTGCCATTTCCGTTTCAGTGCTCTTACCGGTTGGGGGTGTGTAACAAGGCCTACCTGTCTTTTGACTCATCTGAGTGGGACCCACTGTTCAGTTCCATCATCTAAAATGACAAGACAGTATCCCTTGCCTGGGAACTTAAGTGTTCCTGGCTGCCATTGATTAAGGCATTTAACCCAATCATCAGTTTGTTCAGGCATATGCGAGGGTGAATCAGAAAAATGTCGCTCTACTCCTGTTTCCTGACTATGTGGAGGCAAATTAAAATAATTGATTGTTAGAAGGGCTATAGGTAAGATGGCTTTAGGTCCATAGGGGTCCCTTAGCTTATTCCCACTGTTTTGTTTATTAAGAACGAGCTTGAGTGTACGGTGGGCCTGTTCAATGATGGCTTGGCCCTGAGAGTTGTATGGGATGCCAGTAAGATGGCAAATACCCCATCGATGCATGAAATCCACGAAAAGCATTGGCTGTAAAAGCAGGACCATTGTCCGTTTTGATGGAGGCAGGGATCCTCATCACGGAAAAACATTGCGTAAGAGCTGTGACAGCAGCTTTAGTAGTCTTGACGATGGAAGGAACTTCCCAAATGAAGACGCAAAAAGTATCTGTGACTACAAATAACAATTTAAAAGGGGGCAGTTTGTAATGTGTAAAATCAGCTTGCCATAATTTATTTGCTTGTAAGCCTCTAGGATTAGTCCCTTGGGGACTAATGAAAGGGGGCACATGTGGCACAGTCCCAATTTTTCTAGCTGTTTGTAACGGTATGTTATATTGAACGTGTAGTCTATTAGCGTTAATATGGAAGAGCTGATGTTCCTGTTTGGGGGAAGAAAATATAGGGGCAATGAGGCGATCAGCCAAATCATTGCCTAAACTGAGGGGCCCTGGTAAATGGGAGTGAGCATGAGTGTGAGTAATGAAAAGGGATGGAGTCTAGCTCTTATTTCTTGCTGAATCAATAAGAACAAATGTATAAGATCATTTTCATTGGATATAAAATGAGCCATTACAAAGGATGGGAAAAGATGTGCCACGTAGTGAGAATCAGTTAAAACATTCACTGGGGTTTTTATTAGAGTAAGTAAACAATATAATGCAAATAATTCTGTTTTTTGAACATACTGATAGGGACTTTTAATTTTCTTTTGCAAGTTGGGACCTATTATGGCTGCCCATCCTGCCTTATTTCCATCTATGAAATTGTTAGGTGCATTCATGAGAGTGTTCAGAAACAATATTATTGATGATAAAGAAAGTATTTTGCAAGAAATTCCATAATTTTCCTTTAGGTGGGTTGGCCAATAATTCCCCTGAATAATCGGCTCGGGCTGTATCTGAAAAGGGGAATTGTAATTAATACGGTAAACAAATGCTTGTTGAATTCTCTGTTCTACCAATTGTAATTCTTTCTCGGCCTCAGGGGTAAGTTGTCAGGGACTGTTCAAATCAGAGGAATCTTCTAATAATTCGAATAAATTTTGTAAAACATATGTGGGAATCCCCAAAGTAGGTCGTAGCCAATTAATATCCCCAAGAAATTTCTGGAAATCATTAAGTGTTTGTAAATTACCCCGTCTGATAGAAAGTTTTTGTGGCTTTACAGTGGAGAGTCCACAAGATATCCAAGATATTTAAAAGGGGAATGGTGTTGTAATTTATCTTCTGCTGTTAGCAGCCCATGACTAGTTAAATTAGTTATGACCTCATTACCTAATAAACTCAATTGAAATTCTGAGGGAGAAGCCAATAAAATGTCCTCCGTGTAATGAATGAGATGTGCCTCAAGAAATTGCTGTCTGGTGGGTTGCAAAATTTTATCAACAACGAATTGACAGACTGTGGGGGAGTTCATCATACCTTGGGCTAGGACCTTCCATTGATACCGTTGAGTGGGAGATTGATTATTAATAGAAAGTATTGAGAAGGCAAAGCGTTGCCTGTCATCTGGATGTAAAGGTATAGTGAAAAAACAATCTTTTATGTCAATAATCATAATAGCCCAGTCCTTGGAACCGTAGCAGGGCTTGTAAGTAAGATGAACTAACATAAGTTTGGGCTGCATCTGCAGTTTTTACTCCCGCCAACTGGTGTGAGGCTAAAGCCGCAGGCCAGTCTGAAGGCCATTCCTCTGTTCTTATGATGGAGACATTCGCCCCAGTGTCTAACATTCCTTCGAAAGTTCTTCCTCTGATTTTTAATTTTAACATGGGCCTATTAATTTCTTTTGTGACAGTTGAAAGGGCTGCAGTAATGTTAGGACTCCCAAAGCCACCTGTTCTGGTATCTTCCTTTCTATTAAGTGGAGGCACATAGACTCATAACAATAGCTGAGCAAATCTGTCACCCTTTTGTAAATAGAAGTTGCGAGTCACATGTAACATAACTGCAATTTCACCTGTGTAATCTTCATCGATGATCCCAGTATGTACAGTTATCCTCTGCATGGTGCTGCTGCTTTGTCCCAACAGGAGGCCTACAGTATTTTTTGGTATAGGGCCAAAATATCCAGCTAAGATTTTCATAGGATTATTACCGTTAATAATTCCATATCTCGGGGAGCAGGGATGTCTACACATGCACTATGTCTGGTATCCGCTGTTAATGCAGTAATATTTGTTTGTCCTCCTTGTTTAACGGGGCTAGAGGAGATCCCCTGTCCTAGTTTCCCGAAGGAGGTGTCTGGATGGGTAAGGCATTGCCTTGTTTATCGAATTTAGAATGGCATTCATTCAGCCAATGATTCCCCTTTTTGCGCCTTGGGTAGAGGCCAGGGGGCTTAGTTTTAATAGGCCCCCCTTTGTCAGGAGAAAAACCTGTTTGCCCAGGCAAGCGGCATTGCTTCCATAGGTGTCCTGGGTTTCCGCAATTAAAACATTAAGTTTTGGACTTTTGGGAAACATTTAAGGTTCCTAAAGGGGCTATTTTAGCTTTGTTGAATCGTCCCCACATTGCTGCAGGCTTTCAAGTATTCCATAACTCCTCCTTGTGCCTTAATGGGTCTGATAATAGCCTGACAGTCTTCATTAGCATATCAAATTGTTTCAAAATGATTTCTTGCAAAGATGCATCCTTAAGACTGCGATCAATGGCCTCCTTCAATTTACTAATGAACTGAGCATATTCTTCAGTTGGTCCCTGCAATATTTTTACAAAGGATCCATCAGAGATGGAACTGTCGATTTTAGCCCATGCTCTGATAGCTACTTCCTTAATCCAGTACAACATGGGCGGCTGCACAAATTGTAATCATGCAGCAGTTTCAGCCATAGCTTCGGTGCCGTTGAGAATTTCAGAATTTAGTCCAGCAGGGTTTCCCCTGCTTTGCTGTTCTTGCAGGATTAATTTGGCTTCATCCATGACCCACATTTGCCACTGTAGTAGCTATTGTGGAGTCATAACCATTTTAGCAACTGTAAAAAAATCTGCATGAAGCCACTGATCCACCTAGCCCCTAAGAAATTCCATACAGTAGGGTGAGGTAGGTCCATACATCGTACATGAGTTTTTGAATTGCATGAGCAAACCGAAGTCAGGTGATCGCCACTGATTATGTCCAGGTTGAGGATTATGAAATTGGACCGGAAAAGCCCATGCATAAAGAGGCATGTCCCGAGGAGGAATGCTAGGAAATGGGGAGCAGTAGCGGCAACGGACAGCATCGCAGTGGGCGGAAAGGCCAGTGTTAGAGGCTTGTTTAATAAAAGCTCTCGAAAAGCAAGGTAAAGGTGGATCAGGGACCTCTGGTAAAGTTGATTGTTTAACTGCTTTCAGCACCTGTGACTCTTGCTTGTCTATAAGCCCTAGCATTACATTTTTCTAATTTAAAACTTCTGATAGATCTTTCTCTTCTAATTCATATTCATGCAGGGATCGAACAGTTTCAACCTTTAAATCTCCTTCTGAGCCATCTAATTGTTCCATAACGGCTTGTAAAAAAGACCAAGTTACCCACCATTGTGGGGGAATTTTTGCCCCCTGTCTATAAGCGTTTAGAACATTATTTTTTACTCTGGTCTAAGTTTGTAAATCTAAGGTTTCTTCCTCTGGAAACCATGGATTATATTCAACCACCGTCTAGTAACAGCTAGTTAACTGCTCTTCAGGCAGATTAACCCCATATTGTTTCAAGAAATGATGCATGAGATGAACAAAAGGAATCTTACTTGTCTGATGTCCCATCCTGCTTACCTCGCTTCTGCAGGAGTGCAGTCCTTGTTCAAAACCAGTCTGCTGCCTCGAGCCCCACGTTGGGTGCCAGTTGTAAGGCTCGGAGAACTGCACTCCAAAAGGAACACTAAAGGACAGCCTCTAGTGGACTGACAAAGTATTACCCAGTTGCGCAGTTTTATGGTCTCAGGGAACAGGGCATAAAGCAGACATGCACGTAGCTTTTCTCGATAAACGCAAAGCATTCAAGCATAAAATACAGTTCCCACCGCCCAAGACATAACATAAACTTTGGCGAAACTCTAAAAGGGAATCTTATCATGAAACAACAGTCCTTGCTCCCAGAAACAGGTGGTTAGAAGGAAGCCTTTGAACCCTTTGTTATCTGTTCCCAGCCTCAGGCACTCGGTGAATGCTCATAACTCTTTGTTACGCTCGTTTCAGCTTCCAGCCTTCTTCATGAGTGGAGCAAATACATTTTCAGTATTTGCTCAAAGCCATCCAGCTCCTGCACATCTGAATAATACTCCATCATATAGATATACCCCATCTTGTTTATCCATTCCTCTATTGATGGACATACAGGTTGTTTACATGTCTTGACTATGTAAATAGTGCTTCTGTGAACAATTGGGGTGCATGTGTCTCTTTGGATTATGGTTTTCTCTGGATCTATCTCCAGGAGTGAGGTAGCTGGATCACATGGTCGTTCTATATTTCGTTTTTTATGGAATCTCCATGGTGTCCTCCATAGTGCCTGTATCAATTTAACATCAAAGGTGAGAAATGAGGAAATTGTTCAGAAACCAAGAGTGATCAGATATCAAGGGTAGGCGATTCTATTTAAACTGATTTAGCAGGAGCTTGTTAAAACTGAACTAAACAGGCCCAACAGGGATGGTGGCCAAGCCTGAGACGTGGTTAAGATGCCTGACTAAGGTTGGATCAAGAAGAGTCTGGTCCATACAGGACAGCATCTGGGGCAGCGTGGAGACCGACAGAATCTAGGTGGGTTAGCCAGTGATGTGTCTTTTAATAGATTAATGAACTCACTCCTTGAAGGAGTAAAGTGAAGTTCAAGGAAAATCAGCTTCTGTGAAAACGATAGAGAAACTTAACAGAGGACAAGAAAATGTCTTCCTAAGTCAAAAAGTCTTCACAGTTTGTACATGAAAATGGGGAGAGATCACACTATGATATAGGCACTTTGAATTTCTCAATAAACCCGATCATTTGTTTTACCTGCACAGTTGTAGTTTTGCTTGGGAAACAACACGGTCAAGAAAAATTCAGTTGATCTGAGGTGTGTTGCAAACATTTTATCAGTGCAGACATGAGTATGTGGTGCAGGCTGCACACTAATGGTATGGAAAGTCTTCAGGGGTAGAATCTATAGGAAATATCTGATTTATTAAAAGAATTATTTAATGCAGTAAAATATTTTTTCATTTTCATGTTTTTAGTTGCTTCATTGAGACATGCAAAAAGATACTTTAAACATTCTGTTAACCATTTTTTTAAGTGACTTTGGTTTACTCTTGGGTCTTGCAGTATAAATTAGAATTAGTGCTTATTAATTTCCTAGTCTTAATGTGGTTACCTAGTGGTGGGTCTTCAGCCTTCTTTTACAGTGTTTGGTTATGACTCCCAGAAAGTGCCTAAAGTTTAATTTTCAGATATGCCTTCCTCTGGGTCCTTTACTTTTTCCTTCAAGAGAATTTTTATCCTTGCTGAGAAAGAATTAGTTTTTTCAAACCCAATTTAAGCTCTTGTAATTTTTCCTCTAATGCTTGTCTTTTTCATTTTAAGGCCTGAAAACTGTGACCTTCAGAAGAACCAGGAGTGCAGCAATTAAGTATCTGACTTTATCCTTAACACCTAAACGGTTTGTATGAAATACAGTCGTTTTTATCTGTTTTCAAAATAGTTTCTGATCGTTAAATCTGACATTTTTAAAGGAAAGTTCTCATTGTGAGTGTAAAGCTAATGGCCCATGAGATCGTGTGCAGAGGTATTTGATTTAAAACAATATGCACTCTGGCTTCTTAATTAAAAATAGCTAGGAGGATCGATTTACCAGGGATAGTCACAGAGAAAAATTACAAAGTAAGGAAATGGCAACCAACTCCACTATTCTTTTCTGGAGAATCCCATGGACAGAGGAACCTCCCAGGACTGTAGTCCATGGGGTCGTAAGAGTTGGACACGACTTAGAAAGTAAGTAGGTATTTCCTTTGAACCTAGGCCATTAGACCACTTATCAAAATAATAGTGATAGATATCCTCAGATAGGTGGAAAATTATAAGAGTTGGATACAGGCAAATATCTTTACAATTTCTACAAGATTACTTTCCAGTACTCAAATATCAAATCATTCTTTAGAGAAAATTTTTTGTCTTTAGTTTAAGAGTACATTTTTCAGTTTGGTGAGCTAGGATTTGAAAAGTAAGCCTTCAGTTTAAGAAATTTGTTGTGTGAAATGATTTTAGTCATCTCTGTTGAAAGATGTCTCTTAGTATTCTCCCCTAAAATTTATTTATTTTTTGATTCAGTGTCAGAAACTGAACTTGACTTAGTGGACCACTACCCTACATACTAATTTTGAACATACTGATCCATGACTTAAATGTTTATTTTTCTTTAAAGCCAAGATACTAAAAGTAGTGCATTTGGAAAGTTGGGGTTTTTTTTAAAAATCTGTTTCTTGTTTGATTATCTTCTGTTTTCAAAAACTTCAAATATAAAATGGATCGTGAGATTATTGAATGTTTGATCCATCATTTGAATGATAAGAAATGTTTGTTTCCTCTTAGGGTTTATTTTTATTTCTTATCCCCAGTAAACAGTTACTTGAGGCTGCTTCTTTGTATGCATGCTCAGTTGTGTCTGGCTTTTGGGGGCCCTATGGACTCTTATGTCCATGTGATTTTCCAGGCAAGAGTACTGGAGTGAGCTGCCATTTCCTCCTCCAGCGAATCTTCCAGTTAATTAGAATTGATCCCAACTCTCCTGCATAACAGGTGAATTCCTTTATTGCTGAGCCTTTGGAGTAGCTATGTGGGGGTGGTCACTCAGATCAAAAAAATACTGGCATTTATTTTGAATATTTTTTCACATATAGCTTCTGGGAGTTTTGCCAACCACTGATTTTATTCTAGAAGGATATGCAACCACCTCTCCCCAGCTGTATGTCCAGTTTTCCTTTTTTTATGACTTGGAAGGAAGCAACCCTAACCAGTAAAAAGCTGATTTCTGGATTCAGATGGAAATTTTAGGGTAAATGTGTTTCATGTTAACTTCATCCATATATAAATGAGTGATGAATCTTCCAAGATAAAAATGTCTAATTATGCTATTATTAATGTTTTTTAACAGGAAAACATTACTTAGGAAATAAAGTAGGGAGAAAAGTTTCATGTTAAATAGCTATCTTTAAGCCTTTATGTTTCCTAAGTTTTTAAATTGTATGTTTCTTTTGATTCCAAAAGCTCCTCTGGTTTGAATGAAGTTCTTATTACAACTGCAGTGCATACCCAGCCTTTCCTAGGAGACCATTTCCCGGGATGTGAAGTCCTGGTGCCATTAGCTGTCCACATGCAGAAGGTTCTGGTACCTGCGTTTCTTTTTTCTGTAGTCTGTTTGGCTGGTTGTCACTTAACTTTTCAGTTAGTTTATTTCACTAAATGATGTAGTCAAAATGATAAAATGTTTGTACCGTGGGAAATTATTTCCATTTTATTTTTCTACTGACGTTTCTAATTCTGGTATAAATGTTTATCAATAAAGAATTACTTTCAATTCTGTGAAGTAGAACCGTTTTTTTCTTTTTCAGTGGCCAGTGAATTTAATATTTGTAATATGGTTTTCTAACTTTTTAAGCTTTTTATTTTATTTTTTTTATAACTTAGAGGAGACTCTTGAGAGTGCTTGGAGCGCAAGGAGATCAAACCAGTTGATCCAAAAGGAAATCAGCTGAATATTCATTGCAAGGACTGTTGCTGAAGTGAAACTCCAATACTTTGGTGGCCATGTGATTTGAAAAGATGACTCATTGGAAAAGACTGAGATACTGGGAAGAATTGAAGGCAATAGAAGAATGTGCCAGCAGAGGATGAGATAGTTAGATAGCATCATCAACTCAATACACATGACTTTGAGCAAACATCAGGAGATATAGTGAAGGACAGAGGAGTCTGGTGTGCTTCAGTCCATGGGGTCGCAAAGAGTTGTAAAATGTGTTTTTGTATTTCCTTTAGGTTCCGCTTACTAGTTTATAGTAACATTCTCTTCCAAAGATCTGATTAAACACTGCTTGCTTCTTGCATCTTATCAATTCAGCTTTCCAGACTATAAACATCAAAAGCTTTTGTATTTCATGCTGGGATAGCACAAAACTGGTAACAGTTTGTGGGAAAAAAAGGTACCGATTGAGTAGTGGGTCCACACGAGGAGGCGCCAAGGTTGGCTGTTTCTGTGACACCAAATCTCTTTCTGCTCTGCCACTCTCAGCAACTTGAACGGTCCAGTTGGGTTGCTTATCCCACAGTTACAAGGAAACAGCTTCAGTTCCAGGCAATGCAGATAGTGTCTGGCAGGATACTGCCCTTTCAGTTCTCTCTCTTTTTTTTTTTTCCTGTTTTAGGTATACTGTAAAGTGCACAAATCTTAAATGATGAAATTTTACTTATGTGAAGTGGTAGCCCTTTGATCAAGATACAGAATGTCTCTAGCACCCTGGTAGGATGCAGAGTTCAGCTAGAAGCCTCAATTTCATGTTTCCCAACAGGATCTTTTCATTTCTAAAAAGGTGATGACTGAAGATTGGACAGGGCACAGAGAGTATGGTGGATAAGATGGTAAAGATGTTGAGTTTGGTAGGAAGGACTCCATAAATTATTGCCAAGACAACAGAGTAATAGTGAACCAGGAAACTTATAGGGGGTTGGGATTTGTATTTTTCCCAACTGGAGACATTTGTCTAAAGGGATTCCTCAATTTCAGGCTATTTCTGCTTGGTGGGATTATGTGCCCTGTGTTGGCAGCTTCTCTGGTTTCTAAAAGAAAGTTGGGAATCTAGATTACTGGAAAACACTCAACTTTTAAATTCTTATATATTGCGTATTCCCCCAACCACAAACAGTAGGAACAGCAGGAAACAGTTCTATCTATAAGGTCACCACACATATTCAATTAGTGGAAATACAGGGTTGGGTACCTGTGGGACTCCGGACTTATATTTGTCAACTGATCAGTACATAATCTTGTTTTATGTGTGTTTGTGTTGAAAGATGCTGTATTTAATCTTTGTAGCAAATAATGATATGCAGTATATGCATGCATTCTAAGTCGCTTCATTTGTGTCCGACTCTTTGTGACCCTGTAGGCTGTAACCTGCCAGCATCTTCTGCCCATGGGATTTCCCAGGCAAGAATGCTGGAGTGGGTTGCCATTTCCTCCTCCATGAGGATCTTCCTGACCCTGGGATCAAACCCATGTTTCTTGCGTCTCCTCCATTGCCAGGTAGACTCTTGACTACTAGCGCCATCTGGGAAGCCTCATGCTATGTATGATAAAACAGTTGTTTGAATGACAGCAATGTTAATGTACAACACTGAGATTGTACTACCTTGTCTTTCCCTCAGTTTTACACATACAAACTACAAACATACATTACTCATAAAAGTACTCACAGTAAACTTATAGTATTCATATAGAGACATAGTCTGTATAGTGATGCAAATAATAAAGTCTTGGGAAAGGAAAGATCGAGCATTTAACATTTTATAAAGCATTACCTAACATTTTCCTGTTGATGGAGCTGCAGGCAGCATACTGATAAGTGCACAGTGTGGTCCAACCCTTTGACCTTGGCTTACCCCACCAAAACCAATGGAGAGGTTGGTAGAACTCATTCTGCAGATGAGGGAGAGTGGCAGGTTAACATATCAGCTCAACCTCAGAGGTTTGGTTCTCACCACTTGTTGCGTGGAGAAATAGCTCCAGAAAGAAGAGTATGGGCAAAAGTGGAAACGTCACTCAGTTGTGGATGTGTCTGTTGGTAAAAGTAAAGTAATGCTATAAAGAACAATATTGTATATATACCTTGAATGTTAGATCCTTGAATCAAGGTAAATTGGACATGGTCAAGCAGGCGATGGCAAGGTTACAGATTGACAGTTTTAGGAATTAGTGAACAAAAATGGACAGGAATGGGAGAATTCAGATGACCATTATGTTTACTGTGGACAAATACCCCTTAGAGGAAATGGAGTAGCCCTCATAGTCAACAAGTCAGAAGCGCAGTACTTGGGTGAAATCTCAAAAACAACAGAATTATCTCAGTTGATTTCCAAGGCAAACCAGTCAGCTTCACAGTAATCCAAGTATACGCCCCAACCACTAATGCCGAAGAAGCTGAACGACTATGAAGACCTACAAGACCTAGAACTAACACCAAAAAGTCCTTTTCATCATAGGGGATTGGAGTGCAAAAGCAGGAAGTTGAGAGAGAACCTGGAGTACACAGGCAAATTTGGCCTTGGCGTACAAAATGAAGCAGGGCAAAAGCTAAGAGCAAGAGAAAGGGGCGACAGGACGACATAGATGGCATCACTGATAGTGAATGTAAGTCTGAGCACGCTCTAGGAGATAGTGGAGGACAGGGAAGCCTGGCATGCTGCAGAGGTAGGTGGAGCTCATTCTGCAGATGAGGAGGAGGTTGACAGGCTGACATCTGTGCAACCTCAGAGCTTTGGCTCTGACTTGATGTAGTTGCCACTTTTCCCTCCTAAATTAGCTCCAGAAACGGCCAGTCTGTCTGCTTGGCTTTTTGCCTCACATCTTTTAAGCATCTCATCATAAGGGGCAAACACACTGGAAGATAATTATTTAAATTTGAGGATCAATTTTAAATCATTCTATCCTGAGGATCAAGGATAGGGTTACACGCTTCCATGTCACTGAAAATTTGTTTCAAGGCAGAGTTCCGTTCTGTTACTTTGGCTGCTAAAAGAGGGACAGTTACTGGACTCTTCGGCTGACTATAATCATTGTCTATTGCTTTCTCTGCCAAAATTTCCTCCAGTTTCCTTCATGTCACCAAAGCTTTCACTTACTTGCCGTGCAGCATCCATTATGTTTTCTACACTATTCATTCTTTCTGCAGCACCTTCAAAGCCTTCTAAATTTTCCACACAGCCTGGCCAAACATTTTCCAACAGTTACAGACTTATGCTTGGTGTCCCAAGCTATTCCAACATAATCACATTGGGTATAGTGACTGACTTCCATTAGTTCGTCCATCACGGTAGTTTCCTTGTTGGTTTTGAGAGCTTCGAAAGCCTTGTTACAAAGCTCCCTTGTATACTGTGCCTTGAAGACATTTATGCCCTAATCCAGGGGCTGGATGAGAGACTTAGTATTTGGGGGCATGAAAAGAACTGCATACGGGTGGGCATTTTTTAGTTCTTCATAGCAGTGGACTAGGGCATTATCCAAAATTTAACAAAATCTTGAAGCCAACGTTGCCCTGGAGTTACTATTCAACTTCTGGTTTGAAACAGCTGTGCAATCAATCAGATGTCATCCACCCTTTTTTTGTTCCACCTCCAATGGACTGTAGATGGTTCACACTTTTCCAGTTAAGGTTAAGTGCTTGTAAACTTGAAGCTCTGTACACCAGTAGGGTTTGCACTTGAAGTTGCCCTTGTACTCCGTGTCCAAAGAAGCCGCAACAAGATGGTAGGGGTTATGCAATCATGATAAAATCAGATTTCACACCCACCAGCTGAGTGACCCAGATACTGGAGAATGGTAATACCAAAGATGTTCTCCCACTATTGTAAAGGTTCTGAGCCCCACGGCAGGCTTCCCAGAATGGGTATCGGACCAAGGGACTGGGTATCCCCAGGGAATCTGACTTCGAAAGCGACCCAGATTTGATTACATAACAAATATAAATTGTAGTTATCTTAAATGTAAATAGGTTAAATACACTAACCAAAAAATAGAGACTGGATGGTTGGATGAAAACGTGCATGTGAACCTCCATGTAACACATCACTCTACTGAAACCCCCAAATTATATGTAATAATTGTATATTGTTAGGTTAGTCATTTCCATATGGCTTGCAATTCTAAGTATCCTTTTTTGTATGGCTATTTTAAAAACTGAAAAACAACTTTTACTACTGTGATTATGTAACTAATTTGCTTCATACCATTGTATTGTGATTGGTCAACAGAAAATAGAATTCTTTATCACTGAAACTACCATTTAAGAGAAAAACGTGAAGTCACTTTTTAAAATCCAGAATTATCTTGCAGTTTTTTGAAAAATAGAAATGCCCAGGCATTGCTTTTTGACTCCAAAACTTCAGATGTGTTTCTAATAAGCAGACATGTTTAAAAATAACTGGACTATATATGATGTTTTACTTTTATCTAGTTTATTTCACATTTTCTATTTCATATTCTGTGCCCCCTTTTCATTTTTTTATGGTTCCCAATTTCTCCATCTCTTTTGTTGCTGTTCTTTCTCAAAGTTCATGAAGCATAGTAGAAAAGCTTTTACATATATATATATATATAAATAGTATGTATAACATATTTTAGAAAACATGACTTTTTACATAGCTAAAAGTTTATCACATTTTGATTCCACTTGTCTTAGTATGAATAGAATGCTAGATTTCTAATTTACATTCAGTCAAAACTTTGATATAGTTCCATGTATTTTGGCATCTAGTATTACTGCTAACAGTCTAGAAATAAAAAGAAATTGATATATATATATATATAAATAGTATGTATAACATATTTTAGAAAACATGACTTTTTACATAGCTAAAAGTTTATCACATTTTGATTCCACTTGTCTTAGTATGAATAGAATGCTAGATTTCTAATTTACATTCAGTCAAAACTTTGATATAGTTCCATGTATTTTGGCATCTAGTATTACTGCTAACAGTCTAGAAATAAAAAGAAATTGAATTGAGGCTTGAAACTTATAAGAAATTGTATGTTTTTTTTAAAAGAAATTAACATGCTACGATATTTTGTACGTTTTCAAATTTCACAAAATTTTATGTTACTGTCCATTGCTTTTTTTTATACCATAATCAAGACTCCACATTGTATTGATTGCATTGAGCAGCTTCAGCTGCAGGGAACAAATTCTGGTAAATTTTCTTCATTTTTATTCTATGATCAGTATTTTCTAATTTTTCTTGTATGGCATCTTATATACATCCATCATTTTAAAAGTGGACATTTAATTTTGAAATGCATGGGCTAAAGCATCTTTGATACTAATTTCCAATTTTGCTATTAATTTCTCATTTAAATGCTTCCCTGCAATCTCCCTCTGTGTTTTTTCAGTCTTCTATCGAAGCTTTCAATGGCTGTTAAAGAAGTCTTGAAAAATACATTGCAGTTGAAAATATGTGAGTTAGTTTTAAATACCTTTTGATATTGATTTCTAACACAATTCTACAGTGATAAGAGAATAGACTGTATGATTTCAGTACCTTTGGACCGTTAAATTTTTGCACCTTGTTTTATGTCCTTGGATGTGTTCCAGTGTTTCTTAGTTTATAGTATATGGGAACTTGAATTTGTATCCTAATGTTGTGTGAAAATTGTATAAATCTTAATTATGTTGAAAAGGCTCATAGTGCTTAAACTTTTCATAGTTTACTATATCCTTGTCTTTCCTATATATTCTTTCTATTAATTTTTGAGTTTGATATTGAAATTCCAACTAAATTCTTAACTCATCTACCTAAAACAATTGTAATATATATTAATAGTGGAAATATATGTAAGTTCTGTATTTTCCAAGTGTTATCATACTTTCATAATTTAAAAAATAAAAAGAAAAAAAGTTACTCTTGGTACTGGTGCACAAAAGTAGGGTTGCATAATTCTGGAATGATTAAAAGCCAGGGGCTTTGGAGGCCATTTGCCTTCAGTAAATTCTCTTTGCAAATGTCCTTGTAAAATAAGCCAGTTTCAGCAGCACTAAAAACCTGCTCTTCCACATGCCCTTTTCATGTATATCACCTAGCAAGCATTGTTTAAATTCTTCTGCAGCCTCTTGATCTGCAGAACTTGCCTCACTTGCAAGCTTAACACTATACGTATCTTGTCACCTTTTGAAATGTGCAAGTCAGCCAGCGCTAGCAGAGGAGGGCTTCACATTTTTCTGACCTTGGGTAACATGATGGTAAATTTCTTTTGCTTTCAGCCTCACAGCAACGCTTTCCACCACACCTTTTATAATCACTTGTCATCTTATGAATCCACAGACTGCCTCTTTTCCGTATCTCCTCGCACACTCGATGTCACTTTAGCACTTTGCGGAGCAGCCTCATGTCTGGATTGGCAAATTTCCCTTTCCATTTTCTTGATGTACCAAATTTTTTATTAATTAACATTGAACTCAAGGCCAACAGCACTACAATTCATACCTGAACAAAGCTTATCTAACACACACATTTTTCTTCATAGAGCACACCACAGCCTTTTTGTGCTCAGGAACGTTAACCCAGCACCACAGCAGTTACCAAATTGCAATTCCATGTGCCAGATGCAGGGAGGCCTTGGGACACTGAAACATTAGAGCTTGGGACAGAGGTTTTGTACAGGTTAATTCAAGGAAATGGGTGGCCCATGTCCTAAGAACCCCAAAGTTATGGAAAGCTGTCAGCAAGATTCTTTTAAAATGAGGTGAAGGAGGGGTGAGGTTAGTTGTTGCAAACTTTTCAGAGTCAGATCCTTTGTCTTAAGCCAGGTCATGGTCAGGTGAGGATGTCCCTATAAATCACTACCAAGCGAATGTTATTCTCTACCTTGACGAGAAAGGGTAAGGTCCCAAGGCGCAGCTTTCACCCCGCAGTTCCCAGTCCTGGCTAGGAGGAGGCAGGTCTGAGTAGGCATCGCCTCCAGGGCCAGATTCCCACACCCTGCCCAGCTGGTTAGTCATGTGCTCAGCCCAGTTGGCCCTCAGGTCTCTAGGCCATCCAGATGGGAGACCAGGTCTCACAGACTGCGGCCCAGGCGGACAGCCACTGCTGTTAGACAGCCACTGCTATTAAGTCGCAAGTCGCCAAGACAGGGATGGGGGAAGAGGTTCACGTTGCCACAAGGGCTGGGCCAAGACTAGTAGAGGGCCTTAGGGCTTTGGAGCACTTTAGACATATTCCCCAGGCTGTTCCCTGGGCCCTCCAGCTCACCCTTTGGGCCAAGGCGGGGGGGAGGGGCTGGAGAGCCTCCAGGAGAAGGCCTGAACCCGCCACTTAAGCTCACTGTCCATCTGATGACCAGACCACACCACACCACTGACGTTTGGCTGAATCGCTTTCCTAAG